>JBBPNZ010000063.1:0-43666 GCA_038091195.1 Phylloporus rhodoxanthus | reverse complement strand
AAATGCGTCGGTGAGCGTCCATACTGCGTCGGGGATGACCTCGTCGACCCAACGACAGTGGCGGAGGAGCTCGCAGCGCTCCACATGAGGGAACCTGGGCTGGGTACCGTGTTGTTGACAGGCGTCGTCGGGAAAGACGCCGACCATGAGGTACACGGAGGGGAAGGCGAGCTTGGCCTGGCGTAGCTGCAGCATGTGTCTGTTGGGTGGATTCAGTCGTCCACCAATGGATGTCGTTGAGTGAGACATACCCCGCTGTCAGCACGTCAAAGACGCCGTCGAGATAGACGCGGACGATTCGGTGGTCGGGTGGGTAGTTGGCACCGTCGCGTCCGTTGGCAGCGTCTATCGCATTGCGCACCCAACTCTGAATGTCGGTGGGCGAGAGCGACACGGTGCTGAGGGACTCGCAGGCTGCCCTTGTGGGGGGTATTTCACGCACGCCCTGCGCGGCGATGTGGCCAAAGTCGGCAATGCTGGACTCGAGCGAGCGCTGGCCGGGATTTGAGATGACATCGTAGTCTTCATCGCTGAGCACGGAGGAGGTGTCCATGGGTGCGAATCAAGTCGTTTCACGCTCTCTAAATGATAAAACTAGGCCAATGGCGCTATCACTCCAGGCAGACTTGTTCGCCGCGCGATCAGCACCTGTGACAGTGCACAACGCTCTGACCCGCTCCAGGTTCTCCTCCGCGATGTCCTTGTCTGTGTGCACTCAGCACCGCTCTAACCCCGCCGCGTCCACTGCACATGCAAACGCCGCTTCGCCCGCCATGATCCGCGGGTCGTGCGCCGAATCGGGAGGATCCAGGCGTGTGCTCCCTTCAACCGTCCGACGCGCATGGGGGCCACGTGTCGACAATATACAGCGCGCGGGGTAGCCGGTTCGCAGGAGGTCGCGGCAGCCCTCGCCGACGCTGCATAGGTCAGCGCGGGTATGCGGTCTGGGCGCGGCACGTACTGGTCCCAGCGGAGGTGGCAGGATGACGACGTCTACGCGACACCGCCCTTTTCGAGCGAATCTGCGACGGTTTGGGGCACCGTGGAGGAGAAGCCGAGGTCGCGGAGGGGCTTTTGCATGGCGGGCGGAAATCGTGACGCGTGCCGAGGTCGAACACCCGCTCTCAGTGCCGCAGCAGAAAGGCGACAGGACACCAATTCAAGTTCGGCGTCTTGGGAAGGTGTATGGTTCCGGCCTCGAGGGTGGAGACATGCATATATGCTTGATCGGGACTCACTTGTTCAGTCGCCATTGCGATAGACCCTTCATTCACCCAGGTGCGTCATTTGATTTCAAGGATTGGGATCAGTTGATAATCACAGGCGCGATCGTGACACAGCGATCGTGACACAGCGATCGAATGTGAATCAAGCAAGTTTGCCGAATCCTGCTGAGGAGAGAAAGCATCTCCAGCCTTGCACCAGCCAACTTTATGCACCATCCGGGTCGATTTCTCCCCCAGCTCTCTGTTCATGTGCATGCGCAGGACTACTATACCGACGACCCTCGCCCCATTAAATGATGACGACATGGATGTCCTCTGGTGATTTATCGCCTTTGATCAGCGATTCGTTCACGACCTGGCCTGGCAATACGGTTTGCCGTCGCCTTTTGTGAGCAAATGCCGGAGTACGAGAGAGTACGCCTCATGGGAATAGAATCCTCGTTCCGAACTTTGAGTGTGCAAAAGAAAGGACCAGGTGAAATGCCCTGCTTCGAGCGCAGAGATGTTCAACGTTCACGATTCGATGACTGGTCAGTTTGTGTGGTGTGAGATGAGTGCTACTGTGCACTCTCGCTATCACTCTCGATCTCGATCTTATTCTCGCTGTCACTCTCCTCTGGGGTCAACCTAGTCCTTTTCTATCAAGATGAGAAACTGGCAGCTTTGCAGACGGATCCCCACTAGCGCCGGAAGGTGCTCGACAGAAATCGCGCAACTCTTTCGCTTGGATGGGTAAGAGCCTTGTGACATGTGACAGCCGTACTGGAGAGTCGACTCGGCACCCGGAACATCCACTAACAACCCAGGATCACGCAACTTGAGACATTGTTCGACTACATGCAACAGATCCTTTAGCGTTGAGATGTCAGATGCTGAGTCCCTGCATTCTTGGGTGAGATGAAATATCTCCAGATCTGGCCAGACTGGAACCAAACGCGCAAGTTCATCATCGGTCAAAGCGATCGGGTTGAGCAGATTCACGTCCGAGTCAAACGTGTGGAGATTGAAGACCGTCAGTATGCTCAGAACCTGAAAGTCAATAACGTCCAAAGTTATTTCGGGCGCTACCCAATCAGGCACAGAAAGGCTGATTTGTCGCAGAGTTCTCCGGCGCGACCTCGACCCAAGTGCTATGAAGAATTCAGAGCTCCTCATGTTCGGAACCGCGTCGAATTGGAAAGTGGCCCCTTCAAATGGCTGTTGATGCGACTGGAAGAATGGAATGATGGAGGAAAGAACTTGGAAATCGAGCTCTAGGTAGTTCATATTCAAAGTAGGATGGTCTGCATTGCGATGAGCAGCAAGCTTCCTCAGATTAATTGGCTCGTGATCGGCCAGGGTCACATGGAATTTTTTTGAGACGAGGAGAACTGGCAATGTACATCAAGGCCGCTTCGTCGATGAAATTGCAAACCATGGCCGTCAGATTCGGGGGGAGAGCGATGGCACGAGACACTGCGGTTGTTACGTGGGGAAGGTAGCCTAAGTGACCAAGGTCGAGTGACTTGAGGTTTGGACATAGAGGGTGGTAGCGTTCGAAGAGCCTCGTCGCCCTCGCAGCCAGACGTAAAGAAGGACAAGTGAAGGACTAAGAAAAAACCTGCCAGCATGAGATGCACGCAAAACGTGTCATCATTGGATCTCTGTTGAAAAAAATAGATCGTGATCACCCATGCCAAGTCCAGAAATGACCTGGTATGTACCAGCATGGATGCACGAGGATATAAGGAATTCCGAACACCTGAGATAGACCCTCATACCTGATGCCCGACGGTTTGACTCAATTGAGCACTTGAGCAGCAAGAGACTGGAGACCCATCATCGGCACTCCGCATTGCATACGTACACACACGTGTATTGCACTGCACGCCGAAACATTCATTGAAATTTTGAAAGTATGTTAGTATGGTAGCAATCGACTTGATCCACAAGTTGACAGGTAAGTGGAACTTTACCATGGCAAGGGGAGCCGAACAGGATGATCCATTTAACTGACCAGCTGGGAAAGTCAGCTTCAAATCAACGACGAAGCCTTCGAAACCCGACATATTACAAAACGGAAGGTGGCGAGACAAGACGAAGGCAAACATGAAACAGCTGAGATGCGAGTGATAATTCGGAGGACGGTAGCTCCCGTTTGCTAGGCGAATTGACATTTGACAGGTGGCAGCGGCGCGTCTGAAATCCAGACAACTGCCGATCTGCAAAGCGGTCGAAATGGACGCACAGCTGTCCCGTAAGTGAGCCAGCCTTCCTATTGGTTGATTCCTTTTTTAGTTATCTTAAAGCGACAAACGTACCTCGGCTAAGTTCAAACGGTGGATTCGGACGACTCTCTTGCCAAATAAGCGATTGACTTTGACGATTCAGAGTTACCTACAGGCTATATGTGTAACCCGTGATGGATGGGGTACGCCTAATGGAAGGCACTGGGAGCGCAATTTTAAACCCAGCTGTCAAGCTGTCACTGCCAAAACGTCGACTAGGAGGACCAGCGTCGATTCTGAAACCCACAACTGTCAAGCTGTCACGTACGACGAATCGTTGGGTGGATTTTTCGCAGCAACTTGGGTCAAGGATGACCACTCACTCTATTTCGACGACTTTGCAGATCGGCGCCGGCATGTCGATCATTCTTGTCAACGAATAAGGGAATTCCTCCCACGCTTCCGCTGTTGCTCACCTACTAAAGCAGTACTAGATCTAGCAAATACGTCAAGCAAGGTTTCTACCGGCCACGGGTCGGCATTCCATTGAAGTCACACCATAAACTGCTTATGACCGCCGGGCCGGTGAAACGAGTACTCGATATGGCCAACACGCTTCAATGTGGTCTGATTTCGCAAACGGTCACATATATAACAGTAACTCTCCTCCATGTTCTCCCTTGAACTTCCATGTCTGCCAGCATGCTTGCAAAATTATACTCTCCCCTAGACGTTCCAGAGTCTGGCAGGGAACCCTTTACCGACTACTCTCGGTGGAGGCTACTTGTCACCGATGGAGGTCGTCATACTTGGCACTACTTGAAGACGGACGAAGAATGCGACAAGTGGCCTCAGAACTACGTGGACAAGTACTGGACAGGTCAACCTTTGGTAAGTGTTCGTCTACAACTATGCGTGATCAACCGCGAATGACCTCGACAGAACCTCCCCACCCTTCCAAAAGCAACTACACCTCTGGAAGCTGCTCGGAATGGTTATACTTTTTACAAGCACCTTCAGTCGGATGATGGGCACTGGTCCGGTGAGTATGGTGGACCGATGTTCCTGTTACCTGGTCTCGTCATTGGGTCCTATGCTGCTGGCATGGGGTTCAAAGAGGAAGAACGCCTCGAAATGATCCGTTATCTCATAAATCGGGCGCATCCTGAAGACGGAGGTTGGGGCATGTAAGCATGCAATGTCCGGTCGGCGAATGTAGCTTAACCCC
Source organism: Phylloporus rhodoxanthus (assembly GCA_038091195.1). Lineage (NCBI taxonomy): Eukaryota > Fungi > Basidiomycota > Agaricomycetes > Boletales > Boletaceae > Phylloporus > Phylloporus rhodoxanthus. The sequence goes on along the minus strand of JBBPNZ010000063.1, from coordinate 39,005 downwards.
CTCAGACACATTGAAGGACCGTCGACCGTGTTTGGAACTGCCCTTAATTATGTGACATTGCGAATCCTCGGCATGAGTGCTGAACATCCGGTTGCTCTCAAGGCGAGAGCTACCCTTCACCGGCTGGGTGAGTTGTTAATGCAATGTCCCTATCATTCCTTGCCGATTTGGGTCACTTGGCAGGCGGAGCAACGGGTGCCCCCTGTTGGGGAAAGTTTTGGCTGGCGATTCTCAATGTCTATGAGTGGGAAGGATTAAATCCCGTCCCTCCCGAGCTCTGGTGGGTTCAGTTCACAGATTAAGTATTGCCCTTGCTTAATTCCTTAGGCTTTTTCCAGAGTGGATCCCATTCCATCCTCACAGGTGGTGGATTCATACCCGAAATGTCTGCATACCAATGAGCTATCTATATGGCATTCGCTTCAAGATGGAAGAAGATGACTTGATCCGATCCCTTCGCGAGGTGCTCGTCTAAGATGTCCTCTGTACCCTCACATTCAATACCTTCATCTTTAGGAGTTATACACGGTCGACTACCATCGCATATACTGGCCAGCACAACGTAACAACATCGCAGCCGTCGACCTTTATTCACCTCATACTGTGCTCTTCGATGCGTTATGTACCGTGCTATCTGTGTACGAGAGACGCGCTATACCTGCTCTTCGCAAAGCCGCGTTGGAGCGCGCCTACAAGCTCGTCGTATACGAGGACGAAAACACTGAATATCAGACCATTGGCCCCGTCTCCAAGATGATGAACCTGCTGTGTCGTTTCGTTGTTGATGGTCCCAATTCGGAGGCATATCGCCAACATGCCATCAAGCGTGCCGATTTCATGTGGCTTGGCACAGGAGGCATGATGATGACTGGGACGAATGGCAGCCAACTTTGGGATATTGGATTCATCACGCAAGCGCTCGTCGAGACTGGCCTCGCAAAAGAACCGGAAAACAAGGAAAGTTTGAGACTGGCTCTGCGATGGTTGGATGACTGCCAAATTCAAGAGAATCCAAGGCACTTTGAATCGGCCTATCGTCACCGAAGCAAGGGAGCATGGCCGTTTAGCACGAAAGAACAAGGTTATACTGTTAGTGACACCACGGGAGAAGGTCTCAAGTCGGTCTTGTACCTGCAGAACCAGGTAGGGTACGTACATTTGATGGTTAAAAATAATCCTCCATGCTTAAGAAAACCCTAGAGGAACGGAGAAGGTTATCTCAGATGAGCGGCTCTTCGATGCTGTTGATACATTGCTCTCGTTGCAAAATTGCAATGGTGGATATGCAAGCTACGAACTTGTGAGGGGACCCAAGCGGCTGGAGTGGCTCAATCCCGCAGAGGTTTTTGGTAAGGGGTAATCGTCGCGTCGTCGAAGCGATACTAACTTCGTGTAGGGGATATTATGATCGAGTTTTGTTACCCGGAATGCACGACGTCTGTGATAACCTCCTTGTCGATTTTCAAGAGACATTATCCGCACTACCGGTCGGCTGAAATCAAGCAAGTGTCGCCATTTCACTCATAACACGGTTTTAACGAGTAATAACAGGCAGACGATTACGAAGGCGATCAAATGGCTTCATGAAGTGCAAAGACCGGAGGGGGGCTGGATCGGATCGTGGGGGATCTGCTTTACTTATGCAACCCAATTTGCATTGGAAAGTTTGGCCCTTGGTGGAGAGTACTATTCGAATAGCCCTGCGGTCCGACGTGCGTGCGATTTTTTGCTTTCAAAACAGCGGGAAGATGGTGGTTGGGGTGAAAGTTATAAGGTCTGTGGTCTCTGTTTGTCCCATCGATGTCGACTTATGCACGTTATGTGCTCGGCTCGTAGAGTTGCGAGCTCCGTCGTTGGATTGAACACGAAAACACTCAGGTTGTGCAGACGTGCTGGGCAACTATGGCTTTGATGTATGCCGGGTATCCCCATGCGGAACCCATTGAAAAAGCTGTTAATTTGGTCATGTCGCGACAACTTCCGGTGAGGAATGGTTTCGTAGTTGGGGTGTGAAACGTGCTGATTTCACCTACAGGATGGATCGTGGCCGCAAGAAGCGATTGAGGGTGTATTTAACAAGAACTGCATGATCTCGTACCCCAACTTCAAGTTTTCGTTTACAATCTGGATGCTTGGAAGGGCGCATTCCTATTTGGAGGATCTGAAAGTGAAGTGGGGTTGATCCTTTGGCTGATGTAGATTTTGTTCCGGTGTGCTCGCGCACCACTACCTTGTTTACAAGGTCACTGGGGAGAGAATTGTGGCTGTACAGTTCACAGCAAACACTTCCATAGCCATTGAGCTTTATGATGCTCGGAGAGGAGCTAGAACACAGGGGCTTCCACCAATTCTGTAAAATAGATCAATCAATGTTCATCAAGGCAGTTCATGCACCACAGATTTGAGAATCTTTGACACAATCAATGTTTCCCCAACTGACTGCATGAAGGAATTGAGGCAATGTCAAGCCTACAGCAGATATTTGCTGGCAACTCAGAGTCCGTGTCCGAAGCAGAACCAGGCTCGGAGCTATCAAGATCAGTGTCATAAATCTTCCTCGGTCACCCGCCAGGGAGGTTCATTTGCTTCAGGCCGCTTCATCGAACACTTTATATAATTAATTCATTCCTCCCCAAAAATACTATAGCAAGCCCTCCAGGCGGTCCTGGACCCTCGCCACTGTGTGCCAGGTGTAGTGGTTTACAATATTGAGATGAATTGTGTCAATCAGCAACAGGCTTGTTTCATTCGTGCATAGGAATGATTTGTGTACTTTCAGTACACAGTCTGCAGTACACGTTTATTCAACACAAAACTCGCCCGGGAACAGAACGGAATGAAACCATCAAAAAATAACGTACATCGCACCTCATTCGAAATCAGGCAGTGGGACGCTGAGCAGATGGCCAGTGCTGAATGAACGGAATGTGGGGGGGCTGCGAGCCTAAGTCGGTGTGCAAGGAGGGACGCCAGGGTTGTCAGAAACCACTTGCTTATCCGTCAGCCACCCCTCCAGGGTCAGACAACCATCGCGCTAGGGCGATAGCCTACAGTGCAAGAAGAGGTGGGTAGAGGAAGCGGGGGGAAATGTGGTTTCGAACCTGCGAAAGCTCTCGTCAGGGGCTACCGCTACCCCAACCGCTTACCTCTCTGAGGGCGTTTAGGGTACCAGCTACCTGTCTTAGTGGCCCTATCGACAGAATTGGCCAATCCGATACCAACGACCGGAGATAGATTGGTCGTAGTTGGCGGATATCGCGATTGGGGAGGCTTTTCGCTCACGCCAGCTCTACCTCGGCAAGCCAGGCATGCTCCCACGAGTGGCCTGTAGATAGGCAAGAGGGGCAAAGTGGGGAGGCAAGAGCATACCTCATGTGCATGCGTGTCCACACACGGTGACACGACCCGTGTGGCAAGGCCGAGGGGAGGGGGAAGACGTGCATTCGCAAGGAGGGAGAGGGCCGGTGCGCGTGTGCGTGCATGTCCACACAATCGGGTGATGAGGGCGAGGATGCGGTAGGCGCGTAAGAGGGTAGGCAAGGGGAGCGACTACGAGCGGGTGGGTGTGCGCGTGTCCAACGATGGGGCGGTAGTGAGTGCAGGTGGGCGTGCACGAGGGAGGGAGAACGAGGGCGTGCATATGCACACGATCAGTGGCTAGGGCGAGGGAGGGCGCTTGTGCACATGCATGATGCGATGAGGGCCCAGGGGCAGGCGAAGGCGCATGCATGTTTATGCGCACCTGGTCATATGCCGTTGTGCGAAGCGTGCCTGCCTGAGACCCGGGATTGCCACACAGATACTAAGTAAGTGTAAACAAGGTTTCTGGGGGTTGAGTCTTTCATCTCCGATCAGTGAACTGCCACTCACAACAGCACTAAGTAGTGTCTCTCTAGTTCATACAGGTCGCTTCAATCCTCACCTAAATGTCAACGTAACAGGCTACGCGCCCATCCCCCTTAAGTATTACTTTTCCCCACAAAACATGCGCCTGCCACGTCGTGACCGGTGACCGCGGACTCCGAGAGTTCAGGGACATTGGACAACAGGTGATTATAAGCAGCACTTTTGGTGCTGCGCTCCCCGAAAGTGGGACAGTCGGCCAACATGCCTGCCGCTTACAATGTCCTGTCATGGGCCCCCGTGCTGATAGGTGAAGATCATTCCGGTTGTCAAATATGCATTAGAGCCCTTACATCTTTGTCAGGCTTCATGTTTTCTACGTCGTGTGTTACCATGTTTAATCATGCGTTTCGCTCTAACCCGGCGTTTCCAGCATGTATGGCAGCACTTTGGGGCAGTCTATTTACTACTCGTATTGGTTTCCGAACGACCACAAGTTCATTAAATTATTGGTATGCAGAACCGTTTTTTCTCAGCTACCTTACTTTTGATGTGTCGTCCTCAGGTCTTTTGTATCACGTAGGTCCCGCCACGATCCTCCCATCTAGCGTTACAATACTCTTCACAGTTTAGCCGACACTATCCATCTCATTGGGACAGCCCAACTCTTTTGGAAATTCTTCATATCATGTCATGGCGGTGATCCATTCAACTGCAGCAATGTTTTACCATGGTGAGTCCTACATTATCTTGTATGCAATCGATTTACATTTAACATGACTCGAAGGGGTGGGCTTGTAAGTGACTCAAACTGGGCCGTACTCCTTTTGACGCTTAGCAATCCTAATATACACTAGACTATGACATGCCTTAATGTATGTCTTTGCGATTTCTATTGATTTGTGCTTACCATCTACTCGCCAGTCCGTTCTTGCTTCTACTGTGCAATGGTGTGCAATACTAATCTTTGGCACCGTAATGCGCACTAAAACAGTTCACAGTTTTTATTGCTATCGCATTTGGATAAGTGAGTCATCGATGTTAATAGGCACCTAGCCCACACCGACATCTCCACAGTCAGCGGGAAGAACAAGATTCTCACTTTTATTATTGTCAGTCCCACATACTACATCATGCCCTTCTTAACCCACTTTCTTGTAGTCCCTTTGTGCGCTTTTGGGATTTGGTAAAACTATTCGTTCCAATGCTGAACCTCGTCTGACTTGACAACGTTATTAGCTTCCGGAACATGTACGTACGACTACTTTTGTGGCTGAACTTGAAAACCATTGAATGATTTTGTTCTAGGGTACAACATTGACGTGTTTGTGCGCCCATTGCTGTTTCCCACATAGGTTAAAGCATTCCTTTCATAGCGCACGAGTTGGAACTATCCAATACCTATTTCAGTGTCCAGTGAGCATGTCCAGCATGGAGGAGCTTACTGAATCATTCCACTATATTTTTAGCTTATACTGCCTATCGCCATCACGGGCGCCTTATGCGATATTCTCATCACATGTAGCATCTTCAAATATATGTGGAGATCTAGTTTTGAACGGAAGCGTCGCAGTATCATACAGGACTTGGCCATAGTTTGCATCAATATGGGTGCTCTTACTTGGTAAGCCTTCGGTTTCCTTTGCTATGCACTTTATCGTAAATTTCTTCTTCAGCCTAACATCAATAATGACTGGTATCATGGTACGTACGGAGGAATTGGCGAGTTATGTGGCTGCTGACTTGGCGAGAATAAAGTTCCTCTTTCAAGGCGATGGATACTGGGTAGCATCTGTTGGGATGGTGATTAGCCAGTGTAAGTACGATGGTATTCCAATGCTGGATCGTTTACACACTAATCGACGTGTAGGCTACGCAAATTCCATGATGGCTGTGTGAGTCCTATCATGTCATTGCTCGTGCTTGGACACTAGTTCTGAACATTTGAACAGACTGAATGCAAGAAAGGTGATCCGTGACCGGGAGCCCAGGAGCATCCAGTTAACCACCCTACCTACATGAATGGTCCTGCTGCCGTCCACTTACCTGCTTCATTAATGGTCTTATCCAAACTGATGGAGACTCATCAACGACTAACGTAGTGTCCTTTGTAGACTTTTGTCGTGCAGTGCGATCAGCATGTTGTATATTACGGCCAGACTGGAGTTTCCTCCCTTGACCTTGGTGAGGATCAAGAATCATCAACAGCTTTCTCCATTATCAGTTTGGACTCTAGCATATCGTGGACTACTTCTACACCACATTATCGACCTAGGTCACTCAACTGGAACAAGAAGCGCTTCAACTTCACACAAACATACCATGCAAGCTAAAATACATGACGAAATCAATATCATGCGAGTACAAATTAGTCGATATCACTGCTTTCTTCGCCTCCAGCTACCTTTTCATCCAAGCCTTGAGTGTCCTGTCCTCCCCAGGCGTGCCCGCGAGCATTTGGAACGAGATGAGTCGAACTTGGTGATGGACACGCGATTCTCGGAGTTGAACCGGTTCGTGAATATCGTGCTCGCCCTTCGGCGACGGCGCCTCGCCCAGCATTCCGGGTGCTGCTCCACACAACCCGGCCCCGGCCATCCGTCACGAAAGGCGGATCCACATCATGTTCACATTGAGGACGAGCAAGTGTCATGTCCGCAGACTGGAGGGCAGATTGTGGTTGTTCTGGTGGTGATTGAGGGACGTGTGTGCTCTCTAACAGCGGGGAATCTAAATCAGCAGGATTGTAGGATCCAATATCGACATGCGGGGTAGAGCCTTCCTCTTCTTCATCTTCATCGTCGGAGATTTCGATGATAAATGTCTCCCGATCAGGAATACCCATTACCGTGCTAAATCGCGACAATGGACGTCCAGGCTGTGGTTCGGGAGTCGCATGTGTTTCCGAAAAAAATGGCATCGAAGCAAGTAATGGTGAATGTTCCGGAAGAGATTCCGCTAGTGTAGGCTGGGGAGAATTTCCTGCAGTTGAAAGAACCGCTGTATCGTCGTGTATAATCGAGTGGTCCTCCTCCTGCGTTCGAGATTGTAATGGATGACATGATAACAAGCAGCAAAAGTTAGAGCTACAAGGCGCTTCGTGACAAGGTGGGGGAGGGAGGGACAGTCTACGTACCAGAAGGTCAAAAGGATCGATAAAATCATCCATGATCTCCTCATCGTCCGAATCGTGAGTTCCGGGTCCGTTAGTGGACCCAAACCTCTCCATGAATGCTGGAAGGCTGGCTCGTATCACGTCTAGTGTAGCATGAAGATTTGTAATTGGATTCTCGAAAATATGTTGCAAGAATTCGATGGGATCGTCGTAATCAAAACGAGCAGGAGGAAGATCGGCTCGTCTAAGATTGTGTCTTCGATAGATCTACGGGGATGGCATTGATCGACTCTGATGGTTGATAATCACAATGAGAGCTTACATTCATGGAGTGCTTTGCGCCATGGCTGAACACATGCGGAGTACCATCACGATTAGTGTGGCGGTAAAAGCAGTCTACCCCGAAAGGACAGCAAGGCTTTCCAGCACGCAATGTCTCCTCAAAGTACCTACAAATCGACGTTGGATAATAGTAGCACGGAAAGAACGATTGGCTTACTTGCACGGCACCCTCGCCATGCTCGCTTTATATGCATCAATCGTCTCCTTTTTGCGAAGGCTACCATTTGGGAAAAAGTGCGCAGAGGGTGTGACGAAACGAGAAGCGGTACGACAGAGAGGACAGCACTTGATCATGCCCGAAGAGATCATATCGATTGATTTCCCTGTATGTGCACGCCACTGACGAATGCACTGGCTAGACGATGAGCATGATAAGTGGGCAGCAAGCATGATCGTATTGACCTCGAGACAGAACACATGACTGCAGTCCGCTGTGAAAGATTCAGTACTGCTCGATCAGCGACGAGGCTGAGAGCGTTGCTCACTGAGTAAGCCATATGTCTTTGGCTTTTCTAGGCAGATACAACATGTCTCTGCACTGAACTGAATTCTCTCGTCGTCCACAGCTACTTTGGGAAGGTCATGCCGGAACCAGCATTTATCTCCGCGAGTACAGTGACCTGGAATCGCGCTAGGAGAAATGATGGAAAGTAGAGGGATCGAGCGTACCCTTGGCGTAGTACTTGCACACTTTTGACTTGTCATAAGGGGTCAGCTTTTCGTCAGCGCCGTGGAGAAACTTGCAGTCGTCCCCGGCAAAGCAACCTCTGGGAGTTGAGTAGTAGCGACAGATTCCGCGCGACTTGGATGTCACCTGGCGATTCATGTAGACATGGACAGTGCGGGCGACGTTGTGGATCAATACCAAGAGCGTTTCGCAGCGCTTCGGAATCATACTCACCACTCTTCCCACGGTAAACCATGTCGCTCTCGTCGACGTCCACAATCAAAGGCCAGCTCAACGTCGCACTCGGTACAAAGGCGCAGGGATACTTTAGCGCACTCAGCCAGTTTGTTTCTGCACGAATATCGAGGCAGGAATTCGAAGAGTCTGTTCGCCATGCGCTCGACGCGCCCAACCTAGGTCTGTCCATCCTCGCATCGCTGTCCACCAACGGCTGAGCCTTGTCGCAGTCCAGCTACACAATTCCTTGATCATCTCCCTCTTTGACTTCACAGTTCATCGCAGACTCCTCACACCATCCCCAGATGCCCCGAAGCAACCCCCTCGTAAACGGCGCAGAATTCTCCCTTACCAAGGGCCGGACGACCTGGATGGCGCGTTACGATCAAACAGACTCAAACGATGGACCGTCTCCTTGGGCAGACGCGAGCGAGACAGGATACGCAACTTTGCATCGCAGTCGGGTGCACCAGAACGCGTGCGGCCGCGCAAAGACACGGACGAAATTGCGCGAGACAGAGGGGTAGTTCTTCTTCAAGAGCGCGGTGGTGAATTCAGTCCCACCTGTATTTAGCATTGACTCAACTCTATGCATCATAGATCCCCCGGGCAGTCGGATGCCGCTTCATCTCGCTTCTATATCCAGGGCACCCACCTTGCAACATATATCCGATAGAATCAACCTTATATCCGCTCAACACAACATGGGTGCGCCGTCTCGCACTGTGGCATCACTAATGATGCTTGCCTTTGAGGTCAGCGTTCCTGCATCTAACCCAACGTTACTAATGCAGCAACAGGCAAAGCTAAAACAACTCATCACTCGCTCGATTTCTCTCACTTCTACCTCCCATGCAATAACATCCATCAATCCTTCTGCTCCGCGCTCACATAATCGAGTTCTTACTGTATCGTCCTTTGATTCGCTCTTCACACTCTCCCCCGCTGTGCTTCCAAATCAGTCCGCAGCAGCCATGAGGTTAGCAATAGGCGAAAACGAAGCGATGGACGACGAAGACGTCATTCTCAAAGATCGAGAGGTTCGAGATCAGCGATGGCAGATTCTTGCTCTCCTGGCCGAACGAAGTACTGTGAAAGACGCTCTCAGACAGTTGCGGTGAGGCCGATATATTGAACGCGCGAGAAGGCCACGCTTAGTCTTGGGGGCATAACTGTTTGCTCATAGGCAGACCAGGGAGATATCGTATATCGTATACATTCACAGGTGGTGGACTTCCATGCCTCCTTCGGACCTTGCGCATCACAATCCACCACAAAGTGTAACTAGTTTCACGATAGGCAGAGGTTTGCAGTCCGTAACGAGTTGCCAGATTGGTACAGCACATAAAACAATTCAAGGAGACATTTCTACATCCTCCTGATCCCCCTTCTTACTCTCTCCCCGTTGCATGTCAAGACTCGTAAACTTTGATTCCCATTCCTCCCTCAGACTTGCATGCTTCTTCAAGCGTCTCTCCTCATCCCGATCTGCGGCCTGTTCATTTCCCCACAAGCGGTTCGCCCAGTCGTCAAGATCCTTGTATCTTTCGCCATCCCGAATCTCACGCCCAGTGGACTCGTATGCGATGCTCTGTAGTTCTCGAAGGGTAAGACACTCCATGAAGGAGCGCTCTGACGGTCGAAAGATCTTCGTGATTCGGGGAAAGCGAAGTTCATAGTACTACTTGAATCGGTCAGAGATTGACACGACTGAAAAGGTATACCAACCTTGCTGCTTGGACCTTTCGTGAACCCAGCCCCACATAATTCAACTAGAATCGGGTTTCGGAGGAGAACCGTTGGCTCCGGAAGTGTCTGGAGTATCGAGTATGAATATGAAAGTTCACCACGAGAGCCCGAGTCCTGTCAATTCGTACTGTTGGGTATGCTGAACCTTTCAAGTTCTAAATTCTAGCACTCTCACCATATGCTCGACTGCGTCTGCCCGTATCCAGAAGTTGAACTCTTCCAGCTGTTCTCGGGATAAGCCATATGATGCAGTGAAATAGACAACAAAATGGGGTTTCACGGCAGGCTACAAGGGGCATTTCATCCTCGGACGATATGTGGCAACCAAGAGAACGTACATCAACTCTACATTGAGATGAATTGCCAAGAACGCCGATATAAAAGCCTGTCAAGGTCGACGGAGACACTATATTACACTGAGATGTGTTGAGTCCAGTCAAGTCAACGTGATGCTTACCTCGGAGCTCCCTTGCGCGATCCTTCTCCCACAAAGCAGCAATTACGACAAGATCGATGGTGTCCCCGTATCCCGGGACATAATCTTTCTTCAGCTATTTCCGTCGAATAAAAAGTCAAAATTGCGAATGCGTCTGCGTATTTGTCTACCTTGACCCAAGGTAGCCTCCAGTCTCCATATGCGCTTCCCTCTGCTTTGAGCACTAAGCCCTCTTGGCTTTCCGCAATGTGCTGCGCCCATATTTCCCGAAGATTCTTGGCAGCGTCATCGATACTCGTCTCGGGGCCACTGGATACAATGTAGCGTTTAGCGATCATGGCCTGCCCGGGTATCTTCCGGACGACACTTTCAAGAATGGAACGCCGTATTGAGTATGGCACATCCAAAAACGAGGCGCCTCCAAGGAGAAGAACGTCGAAAAATACGAGAGCAAGGTGAAGAGATTCCCCAGAAGACGAATGAAGAGAAGGACACGAGTCGCTAATCTTGTATCAAAGACCCATCCTCACAGAACGTGCACAAGTACTCACAGAGGCTGCGAGTCATTTCGTTCACCCTTGGACTGCATAATCGCTCGAGCTCCTTGAGCCGTGCGCGCAATAAGACCACGTATCCACCAGAACTCTAGCATATGCCTTTCAACATTCAAACGGACCGCGTAGAATGTTCGCACTGACCATCAATAGCATCCCTCTCATCCGAGAACGCGACCATCTCGGCGTCTACGATGATGTCTTGATTTCCTATTCCCTCTAACGCCGCTTTGATGATACTACCCTTGACGTTTAGCGCGACGATACAACGTTGAGAACGCAATACTTACGGATGCACAGCAATGCGATCCAACGTCGAGTCCCGCTTGCTTTTGCTGAATATAACGATGGACGCCTCCTCGTTCTCGCAAAACCGAACATGGATCTGCGCTCGTTCCCCGTCATATTTCGTCTCGGCCCAAATCTGACCATCGGTATCTAAAATTTCAAGAGCATGTAGGGGACTCCGACCTTTTGCCGACTTGGGGACTTCGACCGGCACACCCCAACATGGATGAGGAGTCACGAGCGTACCACCTGCCTCGAAGCCCATGGCAGCCTCGTCTAGTTTGGCGCGCACTTTGTACATCTTGACCATCGATCCAGAAGGATCCCATTCGTTCATGAACTGTTCTCTCGTTAGCACTTGCTTGCTGCGTGTGTTGTAGTCAAGTAAGACGTGACTGGTCACTGCTGAGGGGGGTGCATAAAACAGAGGACGCAGGTCCTTGAGAATGATCTGTGTGAGATAGGCGGCATCGGTGGCCGGGAGGGAATCATAAAGAGAGCGTATTATTGAAGACTTGGAGCGCTTTGTGTTAGACGTGGACGTGTTCCCTTCGTGAAAGGACTTGTCAGAGAAAAGGGACGTAGACGCCAACTCGTTCAGGAGGGCATCTATCTCTTGGAGGCTCTTGGGTCCAACGACGTCCTAGATCAATGCGTCAACATGGCGATGGGTTACAAACTGCCCTTGAAAGGCACCTCAGTCCCAGGTACGGCATATTTGAGGAGTTTTTCGCCAAGACAGCCGGAAGCGGGCTCCTGACTCCAAGTTCTCAGTTGTTTTGGGCCTCCAGTAAAGACCGTGGAGGAGTCCAAGCATTGGCCGAGATACTGCGCGAGGAGTGTTTCCTGTAGACCGAACTTCCTCTGGGTATCGTCTTCAGGGAAAAGCAGTCGCAACACTGAGGCAGTAGTTCCACGCGGCAGAGGAGAGTAGTTTCTCCACAATGTTTCTATCCATTTCTTGGCGACCGTACGAGGAGAGCGGTCTGGGGATGTGCCACTCTTGCGCGAGCGCGTCGTCCTTGCCGGTATACTGGCTATTTCTCGCAATAGTGAAACGAAGCTGAATCGTCTTTTAGCGACTTCGCACACATGAGCTGACCCCGAGTCTACTTACAATGAGAACGGTACCTGCTTAACTTCTTCAAGTGTTTCCATGTGATCTGGTAGAGCACGGTGCCACATTAAGCGTGCCAAACGTTGGCCATTTGAAGTCGTCGGCAATGATGCACAATAAGAGTTTGTCAAAGGGCAACTCTCAGTCATACTACTTGCAACATCAAAACTTGGTTTCTTCAAATACTGTACATTGTCGACCGTCAAGCCCAGTAGGGTATATTTACAAGAAGTCACCGAACGTGCAACAAAAAGGGTATGGGTATAAGAAACATTTAATAGGACAGATGTTCATAAAAACAGGTAACAAGAGGAGAATGAAAACGATCTCAACTTTGTTTTGCAGTCTGCAAGGGAGAGAAAACTGGGGAAGAAGTTGCATCCATTGGAGGTCGTGGAGATAGGAGATCAGCTATCCGACTCTGTCTGTTTCGTCTCTTGGTGATGGCGATGTTGAGTCCGCGACTGGCAGCGACATGGGCAGCATGAGATCGCGATTGTACGGTGGGCAACTCAGCCCGGTCAGGCGTAACAAGTTCCGAGTGCTGAGATGGGTTGCTCGAGCGTGTCGGACTGGACTCCGCTGTTGCATCATTTTCAGTTGTTTCGTTCCCGCTTTCGTATTGGAAGGAGAGACTATCACTGTCCTCTGAGGGGGTCTCCTCCGTGGATGCTTGGAAAGTAATAGATGTGAGTGGTACTCAGGTAGAAAAGGCGATGACAAACCACGTAGTATTCTGCCCGTCAAACCGAGAAGCTGGTCTGCCGCGGCATCTGAATACTGCCGACTATTTCGTCGACTCGGCTCACCATCCTTGTCCGCGTCATCTTTAATTGTGACGCTGACAGCGTCAACGTTGAATACTTGGTTAAATTCCCCAAGCATCAAGCTAAAGACACCAGCGGGTATACCGAGGGTGGGACTGAAGACGATGCCTACGTTTCGCATAGTCATTTTGTTGATTGGCGAGTTTTGTACAATGAGGATCAAATGGGCGGTTAGCGCGCGGAGTAGGCTATAGTTGACGATCGGCAACGACGCGATCAGATGCGACAACTCGCGGATGCGCTCTTGAGGCTCCACAAAGTCTGCATCTGGTGTCAGCTCAAATACGAAAGGTAATGAGAAAACACAAACCCATCACAGACAGGAATTTCATGTGTAACTCGCGCGTCAAAATGCTAGCAGGTAATTCGCGGAGGAAGCTTTTCAGCAAACCTGCGATGGCGTGTGGATCCCAGTATTCATCGGATGCTAGTAGATCTACGTCGCCCTCTTGAGAGAAAATTAGCCTGCGATAGCGTCATCGGAATGTTCGTACCAGCATTAAATCTGTCCTTCAGCCCCTTGATAACGGCAGAGCTCCCACTCAGGCGATAAATACCTTCCTCTTGCTCGGCCTTTTTTGTTTCAAGATACTGTATGCACCGGAAGACAACTGCTGGTAGGCAAGCAATCTCGGCGACATCAAGAGACTCTTCTAGGGACACCCCAAAAACGGCACGAGGGGCAGACGTCGGGAGCCTGTCAGCGGGTCTCCCGAAATTCCAGAAAGACCTTGACTTGGCCTTTTCTCGTCTGTCACTCGACGAGGTCCCTTCCGCTGACGCATCCTTGCTACCAAACTTGTAGCCTGCAGGGATGGGGGCACCACTCAGAGGTCCCGAAATCTTCACCTTTCCATTCAGATCGCCACCCCGCAAAGCTATGGGAACATGATCAGGCGATGAGGCGTGATCAGGGAATTTGCCTGTTGTTGGCGAACCAGATACTGCAGCCAAGCCAGGGTAGTATGATTTTCTGTCCAGTCGAACCTCCCGCGACCGGCCAGGTGCAGATGTGCCCTGCTCTTGATTGGAGTGTGTTCCTCGTCGATCAATGTCTGTATAATGACCCAACTCCGAGCTCGATCTGAATGCCGCCAAGCCCTGACCAGCTGCATCCAGTGGTGATGTGGTAGGTAGGGAACTTGATAACGGGGGGTCCGTACGGTCAACAAGCCTTTTCGCGTACTCCTCTTGAGTGAGCTGTCCTCGGTCGGTGTTAACCGATTTAGTGGGACTGGAGGCATAAGACTCGTCAAACGAGGCAGACCCTGGGTGAAAGAATTTGGAATTGTCCTGCATATTCTGCGATACTGTCGCTCGCAAGATATCATCGTTCGATATGACCCTCATTCCGCGTTTTCCATTTGGTGTGGGAATAGTGTCCTGATTTGAACTCACACTAGAACGCTGGCCCGATCCAGGGCTTTGGCTCCGAGGAAGGTTGACCAAAATGGGGCTTGGACCGATTGAGACCGCGGTAAGTGATTCATCATTGAAGGCACCCGTGACATAACGAACAAGGATGTCCACCCAACTATCCCGCTCTGAGTCGCTCTCGGCGCATAGGACATGACGTGAGTTGGAGCCTCCAGGCCCTTTCTTTGCTTCAATGATAAGAAACGCATGCCGATAATTTTTCTCGTCGTCATTGTCTGATGTTCGTTGCTGGCGACCAATTTGCGCATTTGTTATTACGATCGAACCAAGATGGGCACCTCCCCGCTATTCCAGTATTAGATGAGAAAACAATATTCTCATCAGACACTCACGCTCTCGTAGTATTCAAGGACGGGTCCTTGTAAGACAAAGTACCGGGTTTTCCACCCACCAAAATTCTTACCTCGTTTGGTGAGGTAACCTTCTTTGTGTCCGGCTTGCATGACTGGCTTCTTTGCATCTCGAACAACGTCCGAAGTCAGGAACGCAATGATTTCATCCTTGCTCTTGACAGGAAGATCAATTAGCGACTGCAAGTATGCCTCCAGAGCGGCCTAGACGACCAAAATTCAGGGCTGAATAGAACAACGGACATGAATCTCGCTTACTTTTCGCTGATCGGATTTTGCAGGCGCATGGTCTTTCCATAGTTTGCCTTCCGGTAGGGTTGCAATCTTCTTTGAGACACCCTTTCCAACCGTAGACCTTAGCCGATGGTCAAGTCCCAGTACATCGGAGTATAGTTTTTCTACTTTCCAGGGTTCCTTACCCTTTCCGGGATCTACTTCAATCTCAAAAGACAATACGTCCTTGCCTCGATCATTTGGCCGGATAGAGGAATGCGAAACCGTGGCACGAGTGGTTTTCAGGTCAGTAGCAATGAGAGGGAGTGCACGAAAAGTGGGATTGAGGACATCGGTCGAGAAGCCGTGCGTAGATTTTGTTGGTACAAGATAAGAGTCTGGAGAAGGAGAGTCCGGCTGGGGCGTGAGCGTAGATTCCGCAGACGACTGAGATTGTGATAACATGGAGACATCGGAATGTGATGGCCAATGTGTCTGCGATGCCATGACCGTTTCTAAAGCAGGTGGGTAGTGTGGGCCCGGAGTTCGAGGGGATTGTGACGAGGCATTTTGGTTATGACCATGTAAATGAGTATGGCCGTGTGAAGACAACGTAGGGAAATCTTCTGTATCAGCAACTTTCTCGTGTCTGTTGATGACCAACGAGGGATATTGTTGATGCTCAGGTTCTTCGACCTGATCCCCGTCATCATCCAATTCAAGAAACTCGCTCTCATCTCCGTCGCATGAACCAGCACGCCATGATGTGGTAGGAGAGCGCTTACCGGTGTTGGCACCATGATTCAATTGCCCACGTGTGGATTCAGAATATGATACGGTCGCAGTCAAACCAGGACTAGGCAACGGACTTTCGATGTTGGCAATATAATGTTTGGCCTCATCTGGAAGAGAAACATCTGAGTCACGATTTATCGGCTTCGAATTTTCGGGGATTGGGCTTAGCAAGCCAGAGGCAGGCGTGGAAGATGAATGCGGGGTCAGTGATGCGGGGTGAGCACCAGGTGTAGAGGACATAGAAGACGAATAGGGCAGAGAAGGCGAAATCGTGTTTGGGGCATATTGAACAGCAAGAGGTTGTAAACGAGATTTCGAAAGCTCGTTGGCGTCGACAGACATGATAGATGGTTGTTCGGAAGACCTGCCTTGGGTGATGACGGGCGGACGAGCATGTAGGTTTTCCATTACGTGTGAGCGAGATGACAGAAGGAAAGTAGAGGGTGATGAATTTGACTGGGCGTTAGAGCTTCCCTGCGAAGGAGAGATGGATTTAGAGTTGAAGTGAGGTGGTTGCAGATCGCGACCGTTTAGATCTTGCGAGTGAGGAGTAAGAGGACGGTCGTCACTGCGAGAAGCTGGGGGAGCATTTCAAAAAAGGATGGGTTGTATGAAACGGAAGGGGAGAGCGACACATACCTGAGATATCCGACGGATGGCGGACCATGTGGATGCGGGGATCAAGGGAATGATTCTCTGAAGTGGAGGATATGGTGGCGCTGGATGCAGAAGGTCTTAATGGTTTTGGCCTATCCTTTTTGACAATGTCAACATTGAGGCCAGCAGCCTGGAGATGGGCTCTATAAGCGTCTCGTTCTGCGCGGAGTCGTTCGAGTTCTTTGAGGACCTGATTATAGGCGGTGCGCTGCTTCTCAATAAGTTTCCAGAGCTGTGTATTCTGAGTGGAGAAGATGTTTCTCTCGGAGAGAGCCTGGTCCAAGGCAGCCAGATGAGGATTTGGTGCGTTGGCATGTTGAGCGAGGAGGGCATCCAGGGAGATTGGGAGGGTGGTTGGATTGGCCGCGGATGATGGAAGTCGAGAAGAAGAAGAGGTGGAGGACGAATGGCGCTCACGCGTGCCTTCGAACGACGAGCTTGGAGAGGTGCTCATGGCTCATTCGATATCAGTTGCGGTCAAAAATAAATTGAATTATTTTCCACAAACAGTCACGTGATACAAGGCTATTGATTACGTCATCCACCATAATAGATTGCCCGGTCACTGCCGGTCTGACTCGAATACCTGGGCACACGACTTGTTCATGCGCTCTTTAGTCGTAGCCGTGCGCCAACCGCTCGCTTTCGCTATTAATGCTCGGTCTTTCCGATGCGACCACATTCGTTGCTTCTCTCTCTCACCGCTGCTCGGCTTTCCTACCAACAATCTTACACTGAACCAAGCCAAGGAACCCTCCCTCACTGAAGCTGTCAAACCAGGTCATGCTGTCATCTCCACATTCGACCTTTTCAGTATTGGTGGTGAGCTTTTCGTGCAAGCATCGCCTGCGACTAAACTTATCCAGCCCTCAAGTCGGCCCAAGCAGCTCGCACACGGTCGGTCCCATGCGTGCCGGCAAGATATTCATCGCCGATCTCAAGGAGTTAGGCCTGCTTGATAAGGTATGTGAATTCGCCGTTTTCGTCCAGTTTCTCCACTCCACCTCCACCATGTACAAGGTCAAGACCATCAAAATTGTTCTGTGAGCCTTACGCGATAGTCGTTGAGATTTTCCTGATCCCTCCTTAGCTATGGCTCGCTGGCCGCAACCGGTCAGTCATATATCATTCCTTATTGACACTTAATTACTTACGCCTTCCTAGGTAAAGGGTATGCTATGGAACTACGCTATTTCACAGTATTTCATTTCTCCCCTAGGCATCACACACCTCAGGCAATTCTCCTCGGCCTTGAAGGATCCGATCCAGAGACCATTGACTGCGGCACCATTCCCTCTCGTTACGAGGCCATCTTGCTCAACAAATGCTTGCATCTCGGAGGAAAACGTCCTATTCATTTCGACATGGACCGAGATATGTTGTGGCGCTGGGATGAAGTCCTCAAGACCCACCCTAACGGCATTCGTTTTTCTTGCTTTGACGAACAAGGCAATCTCTTGGCCACGAATGAGTATTTCAGGTAATGTCAATATCACTTCACTTCCTACCTGTAATGTCGATCATCCTCAGTGTCGGCGGTGGCTTCGTTGTTAACGACAAGACAAAAGGTCCGCAATATACTCCTCACAATCTATTTTTGCTGACCATGTGACAGTCGATGAAAACTTATTCTACAAGGGTGTCGATAAAAGTGCCGTACATGGTGCTCGTTTACATCAGTCTCATAGTGCAGAGAGAGGCGATACTATCCCTGCGCATCCTGAAGCCAGTGATCCCGGCCATCCACCATACCCCTTTGAATCCGGGAATAGTCTTCTTTCCTTAACTAAAAAGCACAACGTAAGCTTTATTCGCTCTGCCCTTTGGTCGCGGTTCGCCTGATTCCTGTGCCGTATAGCTGACCATTGCACAAATCGTTCACGACAATGAGCGCTACTTCGGCCTCTCCGAGCAGGAGATACATGACAAGGTATATCGGTATCAGTATCGCTGCAAGCTTAGAGTCCGATTGAATCAATGACCCCATTGATAGCTGATACGCATTTGGGCCGTTATGGATAATTGCATCCGCACTGGAGTAACAGCCACGGAGAAGACACTACCTGGTAGGCTGCAGTTGCAAAGGCGAGCTCCAATGCTTTATAGGCGTCTTATGCGAGGGTGAGCTACGTTTCCCCATGTCTGACCCACGCATTCTGAATTGTCGCGGACAAGCTTTTATCCGGGCATTGGAATGCCAACTGTACAACTTATTGGTCCCGGATCAATTCCGACTGCTGTAAGTGCTATAGATGCTCCCGGGAGTACGGATGCAGGTGCATCTTCCAAGCCAGAACAACAGGAATTTATTGCACCCCGGAACCCTCAACCTCGTGTTCCGCGAGTAACTGGGTCATTTGATCATGCAGTCCTCCCTATGCCCCCTGTAAGTAACGCTCGCGATTAATCCGACACCTAAATGTCACTAACTGTTGTCTAATTCAAGCGCAAGACAATGATTCCAGCTGTCGATTTCCTTTCCTGCTATGCCATTGCAGTAAATGAAGTAAATGCTTCTGGTGGGCGCATTGTCACCTCCCCCACCAATGGCGCAGCTGGCGTTATTCCTGCGGTGCTAAAATATATAATCGAGTTTGTCAGCGATGACCCGGAGAAGTCTGTGGAGACATTCCTGTTGACTGCTGCAGTGTGTCTGCTCTCTGTCTGGGCAACAATGTGAGGCTGATGATTTCATATTCTCAGGCCATCGGGATGCTGTTTAAGCGTGGAAGTACCATTTCTGCTGCTGAGGGTGGTTGTCAGGCCGAGGTCGGAGGTACATCGTCCTTTGCCATCGTCGAGTGTGGTGCTGACATGCATTGACGCAGTGGCTTGTTCCATGGCCAGTGCGGGTTTTGCAGCGTGTATGGGTGCTTCTCCTGAGACGGTATTGCAGGTGAGCCATTAATCTTGTGAACGCATTGCAGATAACTGAGGTTTGTCTAGGCTGCAGAGATCGGTATTGGTATGATGTACCTAACAAAATGTGTGGAGTTCATTCTAATCAATGAAATAGAACACAACCTTGGCCTTACTTGCGACCCGATTGATGGGCTTGTGCAGGTTCCTTGCATTGTATGTATCCATTTTGGTACTCGTTGTATTCTGATTGATTATCATTCAGGAACGGAACAGTCTGGGAGGTGCGAATTATTGATTGCATATTTTTTTGATTGACTAATTTCATGTTTCGGTAGCTGTGAAAGCGGTCACCGCCGCACAGCTCTCTATGGCCAGTCATGGTATTTATCGAGTCACGCTCGACGAGGCGATCGAAGCCATGCGTCTTACGGCCGCGGATATGAGTATCAAATACAAGGAAACTAGTCTCTCTGTACGTCTTCCGAATCCATGTGTTTTAATACAAGCATTCACGTATAATGTTTGGTAGGGTCTTGCCGTGAGTAAAGTTGTCTCGCATCCAAGTGGTCGTGCTCTAATTACCTAACTCAGACTACCGTCAAGATCCCGCTCACCGTTCCAGCATGTTGATAGGCTCGTGTTTGTTCTGATTACGGACCCTGATTGGGTTGGGTTGCTTTATGCTCTTGCCAGTTTAGTGTTCTGGAGTGAGCAGATAGATATCCAGAGTAAAGTGTCTAAGTACTAGATATAGATTCTGGCTTGGCAATTGTCGGCTTCTCGGCTCGCTTCTGGCTCTACCTTTGAACTCTACTTCGACAATGGAACAGCAAGGACTTCCGCCGTCTCAGTTACCGGCATCGTCCTCCAAATATCACCATCCATATTTTACTCTTCCTGAGGTTGAGTATCTTTCTGACAAGCAACGTGGTAAGCTTTCTGCTACCCAGGAAGAGAAAGTGAGGCAGCAAGCGTGCGGTTTCCTGGAGGTTGTAGGTGCAAAGATCGGCTTGTGAGTAGTTTCGACTCTCAGTTTGCACATGTCCTCGACCTCCGATAACAGTCCTCGGAGAACGATTGCAACTGCGCAAAACCTTTATCACCGTTTTCATCTCTTCTTTCCCCGCAAAGATTTCAGTTACTATGTGCGCGTCTTATGTGTCCGTGGAACACCTATAGTAATTCCGAGCTAGGATGCAACCCTTGCTGCGTTGTATGTATCAACGAAGATGCATGACACTCTGAAAAAACCCCGAGAGATTCTCATGGTATCTTATGCTGTTCGATTTCCAGAGCTGGCGGCAAAGTCGAAGACCTTAGGTGGTGAGGTTGACATGGATCCTATGGTGAGCCTCGGTCAGCAATGTCTAGGAGGTGCACTGAGGACATTCAGACAGTTGAACATGATCGCCAACGACTTCTTGCTGTGGAACGCCTGATATTGGAAACAATTTGTTTTAACTTTACTTCAAAGATGCCATTTCCTTACGTTTTCAAATTAGGCCGAAAGCTGGGAGGTAATTCTCTGGTTTTGCATAAAGGTCTCCCATCTCTGAATCCTCACTTCTAGCGTCCAAGACGCTTATTAAATTTGCATGGCGTCTTACGATTGATTGGTATGTGGTAATTTCTGCTTCGTATAGTTTCGACGTCTCAACGATCACTTTGCAGTCATCGGACTCTTGTTCCTATCATGTATCCACCCAATACAGTCGCCTTGGGCTGCCTTCATACCGCTGCCCTCCTCTTGACATTGGAGACGCCTCCACCATCTCTGAGTGACGATTCTGCTCGATACATAGTCAATCTTCTAAAGGAGAAAGCTGACTGGGAACACACATATATGGTAGAAGCAGAAGACTTGCAAGGTTTGTGTCTTATTTCTTGTTATTGTACGTATATTGATGCCTCTTGCAATTAAAATTACAGAAATCGCGCATCTCATTATTGACCTCCTCATTCAAGCTGCACAAAACACATCCGCGAATACGTCACCTCGAACCCCCTCCTCACCGTCTCCACACCCATCACCACGAAACCAACACTACTCCTCTGCCCCTCCACAATTGCCTTCAGTTCCTTATAAAGCAGATCAACTGATTCACCTCAAGATTGCGATGCGGCAGAATGAGTACCCACCTCGACCACGTAAACCACTCGCAGGATCCGATCCTAGTGCCTTGTACGGTGGTGGGGATGTGGCTTTACTCGGAAAGAATGAAGGCACCGTACGGTTTTTGTTTGGTCCACCCGGTATTGTTGGTCAAGAAGTATGATTTGACGTTGTAAATATACGCGAGCGAATCATAGTAAGAGGTTTTTTTCAAATTGCATGAGTTTGTTCAGGATCACGGCAACGTGTTTGCGCCTCGTTCAGACCGTCATGTCCGTCCCATCGGGCGGCGATGGAACGATACCATCCGTAATCCTTCCCGAACCTTTCCAACAGGGTCAAACTATGCTGATTCTAGTAGGACTGATCGCATCGGGCAAGGTGATACCAATCCGTTTGCGTGAATTTATTCAACTGATGAGTCGGACTGCTGCATTACCAGACCACTTTCGCAGAAGCCCTTGAGAGCCATTTCCCCAGGTTCCGTCGCTGTAACCAGGATGACCTAGGTAACAGACAGCGAGTTGAGGAGCTTGCCTACAACACGCTTTCTGAAGGCCAGTCGCCTTGTATAGACCGGACTAATTTTAATGCCGTGTACGTTGATCCGGGTCACCCCACTTTCCATGGCTAACACCCGAGAAGACAACGATCGTACTGGAGTACAATCGCCCGCGAATTCCCGGGAACTACTATCAGCATTATTGTCTTTGATACCCCCTATCATGTGAGGGAGGGATGGCAAGGCGAAAAAAAAGTTGCTGACCCCGTCATTCATTGTAGGTCTGTGTTTCTCGTCTCCAGCGGCGTAAGTCTCCAATCCCGAGTTCTGGATTACCTCCATGTACCGCTTTGTCTTACACCCCGGCAGGAACTTCGCACCCCACAATTAGGGACGCCCAGCATGGCGTGACAGTCTTGCAGAAATTCGCCTCGGAGTTTCAGGTGCCATCACCATGTGAAGCGTACGACCATATCATCTATCTTCGGCCAGAAGACAATCCGCTTCCCGTGTACACCCGGAATGATATCCTATCCATCTTGAAACGATTGAAGGCATCCACCCGGGACTCAGGGAACAGTGTTCCTGTGCAACGTAGCATAGAGTCCTACTTTGTGCACAACAGCAGGGGCCATTCCAGTCGAGCACGTGGCTACCGTGGTTCTCCATGGTTCACGGGCAGGGGGTCCCATAGTCCTAGCTGGCGGCGTCCGGATCCTGAGATGTCCACTAATCGGGAAACAACAGACCAGCGACCAACAGGAACGACAGTACCTGCAATGGAAAGCTCAAAGGAAAGGGACTCGGCAGGGAAACACCCCAATAGTTCCTAAATCGGAACGCTGCGTATCATAGGTCACGTACAGGTACTAATTGTCTGCGCAATCATAATTAGTGTATTATCTGAGAATAACGCCTCGGTAAATGGGCAAGGAGATTGTAAGGATCAGATATTACAATATGGGCGGGTCAAATTTATTCATGATCATGTTGCACATTCTACATGCGTGCGAATGGCGTGCCCTGTCACGAGTCGGATTTTTTAGACTTATCGTCCCCTTCAGTAGCCTCCATCTGTTTTCCCAAAATCTTCGCGCTGACCTAGAAATTGATATGATTATATCATAATCAGATAGATCAAGCCAGATGGATATAACGAACATTCCGGATATGCATCGCGGCACGATCAACGCCGTTTTCTTTGGAACGTTTGTAATATTCCAGGGCTTCCTCAAGCTGACCGGCTGGTCGTGCGAGATAAATTTGGGAACAATAAGAAATCATTTCTATCACGCACTGGCTTCGAGAACTGCGGCGAGATTGAAGGCAATTTCAGGGTCCTCCGGTGAGAGCGAAGCCGCTATACTGGAAAACAATAGTGAGTGGTCGTATTTGGCAGTTGTGATGGGTTACGTGCTGTAAATGATGAAGCGCGAGGTCAGGACGTGAGACAGGTGAAATTATGTATGCGCTGGCGAGGTCTTTCGGGACATTCATGTCAGCAGCGGGATCAACCGAAGAAGGGACACGTACTTGTGTGTGCATCTGCGCTCGTGGGCTGTAGCGATATCGATTCTTTCCAGGCCGAGATGGCGTCATCAAATTCCTCTGTATGAAATGGCTGACATGTATTTTGGAACCGTGAAGTTGAGATCTGACGTACTCAGATGATAGTGAGTAACACCGAGGTTGAAGAGGGAGCTGGCATTGCGTTTTATCTCAACACTGCGTTTGTAGAACTCCTTGGCACCCTGGACGTCACCTTCTTCGAGTTTCTGAGTTCCTTGCTCAAGGCACTGCATGGCCTCGACCTCTGCGGGGTCAGAAGCAGTGGAATGTGGGGTGGTTGACGTAGCCCATCCTTTGGAATATAATAATCCTGCCCAAGTCGAGTGTGACAAAGAAGACTCACGTCTCAGGACAGAGCTGGGACAACACAAAGAGACGCGGTCATCGGGCCTGACAAGTAGACGCGAGCGGACTACTGGGCTCGACAGAGACCAGCGTGCAATTGTCCACAAATGCGGTACTGAGGGCGTGAACACACGCGCTGTAGTGTGCAGCATAATTGTTTCTGTACAACTTTGGCAACTAGTAACAAGTTCGGTTTTGGCACATATTTCTCACACTTTCCGATCGCGCTCTTCCAAAATTTCGTACCGTTCCGCTCGCTGCTCTCATCCGCGACCAGACGCCTTTTGTTCTCTCGTCCATGGCTTTCAAAGACTCACCTCCGGGCTATCAAGACCATGCGGTTAATCAGTTTTCCCGTGATGGTGCCACCCCGGTCGACAGCCCAGTCACCGCAAATGATCTCCTTTTGGGTGCTTATGACCCGACTAGACTGCACCCGCTGGCCCAGCTGGGGGACCAATTAGACTATCTTGTGCTAGACGATGACAAACTTAGCGATTTACCAGGAGCCGGAACTGCTATTCCTTCTCGGGGTTGGAGTGATGACTTGTGCTACGGAACAGGCACTATGTACCTCGGCGGTAAGTCTCTCCTCTCTATCGGCTCATCGACACGAGTCTTGCACGAGTTTTGTACGTTTGACTCGTGTATTTTCTCCACGGCTCCTTCTCACCTTATCATAATTTCGCCACATCGCCAACTTGGGCATTCTTATTGTTTTCCACCTGTCACATGCTCATACATGTTTCCGCAAGGTCTGGCCGTAGGTGGTATCTGGGGTGTGAATGAGGGCTCACGACGGCTGCTAGCCGTATCGAACGCACGCCTTCGGATCAACAGCATTCTCAACTCTGTCACGAGGAGAGGTACCTTCATAGGTAACTCGGCTGGCGTGCTTGGTGAGTCGACGTTTCCCGTCGGCAATGTATAGCAGGCTGTGCTGACTGATGTGATCTGAAGCGCTTGTCTACAACGGTATCAACTCCTCTATAGACTCATTTCGGGGGAAACACGATACGGCCGGCAGCATGGCAGCGGGCGCACTCACGGGTGCGCTATTCAAATCTACAGGTATGAGCTGATCCCGCTGTCAGTTTACGTTCTGTTATGACAATTATTGAAACCGCTAGCTGGCGTAAAGCCCGCCATTGTTGCTGCGACGCTGATATCGGGATCAGCGGGTATATGGAGCTACGTGAAGAGGACCGTATGATCGATTCATTGTAATATGATATACCACTATAATATTTCTTCGCGTAGGGCTCTCCCCTGCCAATGATCAAAACACAGTCATGACTGGAAATTAGTACGATAACTTGACCCAAAGAAGTTGTCGTATATTGCCTGAATAGCCTTGACCAAATCGGTCTTGTGGATCTGTCAAACTGTTTGGCTACAGTTCCACTGACACCCCTTGTGTGTCTTCCTTTTGACCCCGAGCTCCGCTCCCTGGAAATGAGTGGGTATATGATCATGATCTGTACTCACGGACGCATAAATGCCAAGTTCTTACTCAATGCCATTATAATTTCCTCCCAGGCAGCTCGTAACATCCTTGCTTCGCCTCCTTGCAGGCAGTTCTCTTTTAGTCGCCTATGCCAAGTTGCTTCTTCCGACCACGCCATTTCTCAAGACATTCCACATGGGACAAGGCGTTCGCTCAGAATGGTTAGTGTCTTCTCATCACTGCGCAATGCTTCTTGCTCATAGCCATCATGAATCCTTGTCTCGCAACAGCGACGGGGAGCATTCGGTATGCAGTCTCCGCCCCCGTATCTACCACTGGAGTGGCGTTGACATGCCAAACTGCATCCTAGCGCACACGACAAATACGTCCGATCACGCCCATCACGCCCATTGAATATATACCATCGTGAGATCGTTGTCCGTGTCTTGAAATGACGTCTCTGAACCATTGTGTGGCAGAAACTACAAGAAGCTTTTTCACGATTCGTCACGCGAGAGTTCCTGTGCCTCACCCCAGTCGGTCGCCAGTAGCGATCACGCCAGAGTGCAGTCGCCACCTTCCGCGTGGGGTCTACCGTCGCAATCCGAGTCATCAGCTCACAACCAGAATAGTGTTTGGACTCAGGTGTCCACCACCGACCGGTCCAGTCCGCTTCTGAATACATTCCAACTGAGCGAACCGCGAGTTGGGCATTCCTCGTTTCTGCACGACAGTCAAAACAGGTATCTCAACCACTGTGCGGGGGGGTACTGATGACTCACGACCATTCGACAAGAACCTACCATCTTGTCGTTGTACAACATCCTCAAAGAACGGCAGAGTTTGGGTCAGCCAGCTTGTCGCGGTTACCATTAGCACCACCCCTTGTGGTGCAGCTCATAGTGCAAGATCGCTTTGGGAATGATATTATCCCGTAAGTGTCGTCAACATCCAGGGCTGTAGGAAACCCTGTGGACGTATATGATATTTTGTTTGGCAGCGAAATGGAGCTTCCCTTCCTGATCGCGCATTTGTCGTTGTTTTCTGACGATGGAATGCGACCGGTGGATATGGGGACGGCACCCAACGGAGAGACACCTCCTCGGCGGATGCTTTACGGAAACCTGGTTTCTTCCCCACAAAAACTACGTGATCTGCAAGGTCGTCAAGGACTCTATTTTCTGTTTTCGGATGTGAGTATTCGGTGGCGGGGACGCTTTCAGCTCGGGATATCGTTGTTGCGAATATCACAGTAAGTACGGGGTGGAACACGGGAGAAGCCGGGAGCTGAACGTTGGGTATCGGTTGCAGGACGGATGCCTCTGGGGCGATGAGCATTGCATCGCAAGGAACTGTGCTTGCACAAGCTCGAACACGATCATTTGAAGTTGTAACACATGAAAATTACGTTGCTCCCGGTAAGAATTCTCTAGTTGGTTCGAGGTTAGGTTGATTTGAGCGACCTGACGGCTTGGCGCGCAGTCATAACACGCTTGACACAAAATTTCCTGCGACAAGGCGCACGAATTTACGCATTTACGCCCAACAATTCCTAGACTGTAGAACTGCGACGAGACTGTTTTGAGACCCCATTTGATGCAATGGTAGTACACTGTTATATAACATTCGATCTTCTACTGTAGTTATATTTACCGCTGACTCTTGTACATGTTTAGTTTGGAAACACATTGTCATAATCGGCGCGTTTTCAGCAGCAAACGTCGGTGGCAGGTCGAGCCGGACAGCCTCGATGTCCTGCAAGGACATCCGGGACGAAAACTGTGGTGAACATAGCGTAACACAGCACTCGGGCTGCGCTTAGCAGACATACACGTTGTTGCATCGAGGCTGTTCTTCTCCAGACATCGCAGCAGCATGTTGGACCGTGGGAACGCGGCTCGCTCGTGGCATTTTAGGCCGACTGACCTACAGGCACCGTATCCACCCACCCACCTCTTTCTCATCCATCATGGCCAACAAGGACTACTACGCCGGACAACAGCAGTACTACCCACCTCCTCCTGGTCTGTGCACGAGCCGCCGACAGCCCCACACCACTGACTAGTTTTCAGGACCGCCTGGTGGTGGATACTACCCCCAGCAGCCACCGCAATCCTACGGTTACGGCCAGCAACAACAGGGTTATCAGCCTCAGCCGCCTCCACAAACCGTGTATGTGTACGTAGACGCCCAATCGGACCCTTTTTCTCCGGCTGATTATTCTCAGACAACAACCCCCACAGAGGGGTGGTGTTGGTGGTGGTAACGCCTGCCTTGCCTGCCTAGCTGGAGCGTGTCTCTGCTGCTGCGCCGAGGGTTTGTTTTCATGTTCGTTGTGCGACTACCCGCTGACTTTTGACTACAGAGGCGCTCTGTGACTGTCTATTCTAGCCTTGAATGATTAGTTGATTCTCTCGTATCATACCATGGATGATTATTATGTATGACAGAGTTACGGACGACATGTAAATTATCTCGATGAATCGGATAACTGCTCGTTTTCGCTCTCCGGTTCGTTCCGCTATAACTCGCTTGTGGCGCTTCAACTTGTATCAAAAATGTTCTCGAGGCTGCCCCACGCCGTCCGAGCCAGCCAGCGCGCTTTCTACAACATCCCTGGTGCATCGGTGCGTTCGACGTCCACCCGCTCGACCCGTCTCATCCTTTTTTTTTTCAGCGGGCCCGCTTCGCATCCACCTCCTCCGCGCGCACACAGGTCAGCCCATTTGTCTGCACACACGCCCACTGAGCTTTAAATCCCTCTCTAGTCCTCGCGCGCGTCCCTCATTTCCGTCTCGCTCTTCTCCGCTGGCTCAATAGCATGGTATACCCATCTATATGGTACCCTTCCCTTCATCGGCGACGTGCACGCAAACTCCCTCGCCGATGACGGTCTCCACCCCGCCGCGTATCCCTGGCCGCACAAGGGTTGGTTCGACACATTTGATCATGCTAGGTATGTTCCTTCACTTTGGTCGCGCCGTCCTGCCCATCCGCCTAGTGTCCGTCGCGGCTTCCAGGTCTATCGCGAAGTTTGCGCTGCTTGCCACTCCCTTGACCGCGTTGCCTGGCGCAACCTCGTCGGTGTCTCTCATACCGTCGAAGAGACCAGGGCATTGGCAGAGGAAGTCGAGTACACCGATGGCCCCGACGACAACGGCGAGATGTTCCAACGCCCCGGAAAACTGTCTGATTACCTGCCTGCTCCATACCCGAACGAGGAGGCCGCTCGTGCCGGTAACGGTGGTGCTCTTCCTCCCGACCTTAGCTTGATCATCAAGGCTCGACATGGGGGCGCGGTATGCTATTCCATCACGTCGCGTATGCAGCCCAGGGCTCATTTCTCTTGTAGGACTATGTCTTTTCTCTCTTGACCGGTTATATGGATCCTCCCGCCGGTGTGGAAATCCGGGATGGCATGAACTATAACCCTTACTTCCCCGGCGGTGCCATCTCCATGGCCCGAGTGTTGTTCGATGGCCTTGTAGAGTATGATGACGGTAGGCAGCCTGTATTTGTTAGGGTTCACCCGGTTAATGTTTATCTCCTAGGTACCCCTGCCACGACGTCACAAATGGCCAAGGACGTTGTCACCTTCTTGAACTGGGCTGCAGAACCAGAGCACGATGAGCGCAAACGGCTTGGTTTGAAGGCTGTCATCTTGTTTTCGAGCTTGTTCGCGATCAGTATCTACGTAAAGCGCTTCAAATGGGCTGTCATCAAGAACCGCAAGATCCGTGAGTGTTTGGTCTAGGGCAGCTTGGATTGTTGACGCATTTGCATTGTAGTGTACAACCCGCCCGTGGACAAGACGCATTAGAGCAGTGGTAGATTGGAGAAAAGGACTGGTCATTAGATTGTTACGGTCGTAGTGTCGCATCTGCTAATGAGACGATCCTGCGAGTGAAACCCCCGTGGGAACCTCCGTCGGTCCTCCGTTTGCATCGCCCTCACCACCACCACCACCACCATGTCCTCCGACTCCTGGCCGCCCCAGCTAAAGTGAGCCTCGTCCGCATCTCAGCCGACCGATGCTACACCTCTCATCTCGCAGGGATTGGGTCGCAAAATGTCTCGGACAAATGAATGATGCCAACAGGGCCGAGGCGCAGGCAGAACTAAGACAGGTAATTGCTGATGCTTTCACCGCCAAGACACTTTGGACCACGGACTGGGCCAGTGTACAGCTTCAAAGGTATCGTTCTTCTTCCCTCGGTCTTCGAACTGTTCATAGCTCACCGTTTCTGCTCATGTGCAGTCTGGTGCCAAAGCCTCCGCTTACACTCAAGCGTAAGATGTGGGTTGTTTTTATTGCCTCATGCATATATGCGTTTGTAACACCGTCCGTGTGCAGAAACGAACAACAGACAACCAGCAAGAAATCCAAGAAGGCAGCCGCGCAAAAGAGTGCAGCCGCAGCCCTCGATCTAGGCGACCAAGCAGCGCTCAACCGGCGTGCTGAACGTTTCCACCGAGAACACGAGCTGGAACGACAAAAGAGTCTACGCATAAACAGCGGTCAAAATACTCCCAGAGCCAACTCTCAGGGTGCACATCTTCTTGATCGAATATGGAGAGCTGACTCCCCGTCTGCGTTTGGTTCCAACCCGGATGACCCCGAGGCGGATCCAGTCCGTCCCTTGTTTTATGTCGCGTCACTCACTGACAATTTTCCACAGAATGTGCCCAACTGGGACCGCCATACCATCGTTGGGACGAACGCAGAGCTATTTAAAGACTACCTTAGACTGACGTCGGTAAGATCCGTCCTTCCCATCCCTGCGGATGCTGAGGGAGTTGTTTTAGGAACCCAGATCAGAAATGATCCGTCCGTATGCAGTTCTGCAACAGACCCTTGTCGAATTGAAAAAACGCTGGCGAGCAAAAACGTCGTATGACTGGATATGTAATCAACTCAAGAGCCTGCGCCAAGATTTGACGGTATGATTCCCTTTTTCGAATCACTCGTGTCTTGACATGTATTTTTTTCATCAGGTACAACGGATAAAAAACGAATTTACCGTTCAAGTTTATGAGATGCATGCGCGCGTTGCACTTGAGAGTGTACGGAGTCCCGTTTCCGAAACTTGATGAGGTCATTATCGATTTCACAGGCTGACATGGTAGAATACAACCAATGTCAAGCATCGCTAAAGATGCTTTATGAACTCGGCATCCCAGGAAACGTCGAGGAATTTGCGGCATATCGCATACTCATGCTTTTACACGGCAGAAATAAGAGTGGTGCGTTATTCCCTTCCCTCGCGTATTCTTGCCATGTTAACTCCTCGACATTGTCAGAATTAAACTTGTACGTAGGTCAACTAACACCTGGACAGAAAATGCACTCGGCCGTTCAGCATGCTTTGCGTGTACAACGAGCGTTGTCGATGGGAAACTATCATGCTCTGTTTGAAATGTACTTGAATGCCGAGAATATGGGCGCATATATCATGGATCATTTCATAGACCGAGAGAGGGCAAAAGCGTTGATGATCATGACCAAAGCGTAAGGCTTTTCCTATTTCACTCTGCAACATTCGTCCTCAATTGCCGCTGACAGATATCGAACGTTAACATTGACATTCATTCAAAACGAACTCGCATTCGATACGTTGTCAGACACCCAAAGATACCTACGTACTCATGGAGCCGCGGTGTTCACAAATCCTGGTAGCCCTGATGTTGAGAAGGTTCTAGACTGCAAAGCTGCCTTGCCATTAATAACACAAGCTTACGAAGAGAAGTATCGCAAAGTGGCGATCAAGGGTGCTGTATGAAGCCAACCGTTCTGGAACGCTCGGATTTCGGCCTTGATTAACTAGCAGCACCGTGGAATCAAGGCCCGCACACACTGTATGCACTTTCCCCTGTCATATCCTCACGCCCCTGGTCTCTCCCTTTTTCTGTCCCTTGTCTCTCACTCCCGATCTCGCTCTGCCCTTGCTCTGCCCTTGCTCATCCCTTTTTGTCTAACGCCACTGGTCCCTTTCCCCGACCTGTAGTCTGCTTTTGGCCTGACACGGTTCACACCCGACCATCTCGACACTCATTGTAACAATAGACACCTACACATACACTATTTCCGACTGTTCCCGGAAACCACGCCATTGGTCGAACAGCAGTACCTCTGATATGTCCGTGGGACAAGATACCAAGTCGACCGAGGCATGCGCGGCCTCTACTTTTTGGCCCTCCAGATGCTCCGCGCGACCTGCCAACATCTTGCAAAAGGGACGATTCCCGCAACGTACCTTGCACTGCTGCGCAGATAAGTACGCCAAGAAGATGCGGAAGAAGAGAGGGAAAGGAATGCTCAAGCAAGGACTTCATGTAATGACGTAAAAGCTGAAACGATTTCTTTTTTTTGCAGTGATGTGACGTTTGAGTACGCGTGTTGGGAGTGTGGATCATTAGTCGCGTCGGAATGAAAGTGGATGTTAGTCCCGCATGCGCGCTGGGACGAACCGTCGCAGCACTACCTCGCGTACGCTGTAATGTGTGAAACACGCTGGGGATGACAGCACATCTTCCGACACCCTGGATCGGGCAGGGATGGTCACGTATGACAGGATGAGGGTCTGTGGCGATCATGAGAATGACTGTCGCACAAAGCGAGGCAACCACACCTTTTGAACCTGCGAATTTACCCTATTGATCGTGCTGAGCCACGACCACGTAAAAGGGGCGGCATTGCCCAAATTGAACGGGGAGGATTTCTCATCTCCACGGTCTTCATACACCGGACACACCACGATCGCAAACCTAAACGGGCATTTCAACAGCTGTCAATTCGGGACATGTGGGGCTTACTCTGCATGCGCAAAGATAGGACCACGTTTATAGAGCAGATAGTCAACGCAGAATTTGATACCACTTTTAACCACCCAGCCGAGGGACCGGTAGTGGTGGTAGATGACGTAGTGGATCAGGAATGGGTTGTCGAATCGGCGGGTCTGAGGTGGGTCGAGCGAGGGTGTGAGAATCGGGGACGCATGCACGTTTTGAAAGGCGTTCCATATCTGCGCAAGGGTCAGGCTGTCGCCCTAACCAAACGATGAGAAGAGGGCATGACGCGGAACGCGGGCCTTACGTCTGGGTGCGAGACGGACAGACAGTCGAGGTTCCACAGGAGGAAGAAGGCCTCTGGGAGGGTGAGCTGGAGGTGTTCGACGTTCTCCATGGGCTGTTCGTCCTCCTCGTGCTCCTCGTCGGCGCGCGCGAGGTCCTCATCCAAGTGCGCGCCGTCACTCGGCTTCCACGTCGCCGCGGACGGGATCATGCGCGTCCCGTCCGCGGCGTAGACGGTGGACACGACACGTCCCTGCTGGAACGCCGCCTCTGCCTCTGCCGCCATCGCCGCCACCGCCCTCGCACGATCAAGCTTGAACTGCTTTCGCTCTGCCCGGCGCCGCGCGGTGACCTCCTCGGACGTCATCATGCCTGGGCTGAGTGAGCCCGACGTCTGCAAGCGCGGGGCGGCGCACCTTTTTTCGCGAGCTTTTGGGCGTTGCGTTGTCGCGCGAGCCAACTGGGCTCGCTCCGCGAAAGATCGCCCTTTCCAAAGAAGCCTCGCTGCCAGAGGACCATGGCGTCTTTCGTGTCTGGCACCCACACCGAGCGGGTAGCGACGTCGAGGATGCCTTGGCAATGCGGGTTGAGGACGTCTGGTACGGAGACGCCAAACAGACTGAGGGTTTTTTGGAGGAATGAAGGCTGGGAGGGTTCGCTGAAGATGATTGGGAGGGGATGTGCATAGATGCGGTTGTTCTCTGTGCGACGGGCGGACGATTTCTGGGACGATCTGGATCGGCTGGATGGCTGGATCAATGATGTGGTCATTGCAGAACGAATGTCTTGCTAGCGGTGCTGGTTTGTATACGGAAGTCGAGCGTCAAAGATGTGGTCACCACAGAGACAAGTACGTATAGTCCGTACGGCGATGGTCTATTACATTGGGTCTGCCCTGCCATCCATCATCCATAGTACCTTCATTCTCGCGATATGGTAGTAGCTATCTGAACACACGACAGAACCACAGGTGTCGCCGACATCCCATCGGACGCCAGTCCAAAACGGATGTGGAGCACATCAAACAGCAAAAAAAAAACAGAATGCATCATATCGGACGGCGGTCAGGTGGATTTCTCACATGGTAACTCCTACAGCAAGACAGTAAGGTTGTCAGGTGTCAATAAGACCTGTCGGAACTAATCGTTCATAAATCAAGTGATTTGTTTCACAAGAAACCTTAGTCACCTGTTGGAGGGTGGGTGTACTCTGCCAACTCAATATGTCCTTATGGTCAGATCGCCCACCTATAGACTCCTCTGGGACGGCATATGGCTTCCTGATAATTCCCTGGCGGTGTTGTGTGTATGGAACATACCGTGCTGATAAACGGGTTGGGTAGGCGTCCTTGGCCGGGGGTGTGGAGGCGAGGGCAGGCACGCGTGCGAAAGGGTCGACGAAGTGGTGGTGGTGGCTGCGCTGCACCCTCAGATCGGTGACTCGTCGTCTGTAGATTGGACCGAGCGCGAGCGTATGCACGAGGTGGGGGTGAAGGCCGTCGAGTGAGGTGGGGGGTGAAAGCGAGTAAATGCGCGAGGTGCTCACGGCGATGTCGTGGCGATCGCATTTACATGATCGTCGCGACGTCGTAGTGGGCATGTCGTCTTCGGGGTGGTCGTGCATGCACAAGGTGACGACGGTGGCAAGAGGGCGCGAGGTGGGGGCAACGGATGGCGGTCGAGTTGTTGCGATCGCCGCGTCGTCGTCGTCCTTCATCATGGTCTGCACACGCGCCTGTTTGGGGCCGTGTGGGCGCACGAATGGATGGTCAACGGGTGGGCGTCCACAGCAGCGCTGACCTGGAGTGATACTCCCGTTACCGGCGACGAGTCTTTCTCGTGAAAACATTTGTCGAGGTGGTGGGGGAGTTTCGACTCTTGCTCATGCAATTTCTACTTGAGCACTTTCTGGCGCTGAACGCCGTTTGGGAGTAAGAACCGTTTTCTACGTGGGTTGACAAGTTGGGACAGGCTAGTTTTCCACGCTTGAGCACACAATCCTGAACATGTCTGACAAACGGAGAGCAGAGATCGAGGCCAAGCGGGCCAAACTCGCAGAGCTCAGAAAGGCGAGGGCGGACAGACAACGGGCAGAAACAGAGCGACGCCAGTCCGAGGCAAGTCGTCGCGTTCTTTGCGCTTGTGCTACGCTCAACCTCCCGCTAGTCCGTTGGCACATCCACCGTCGCGCGTCGTGACATTGACGACCTCGTGAACACCCTCGTCGGCACCAGCAGAGGCGGGTTCGACAGTACTGGGGACGTCACGCCCTCGTCCTCGCTACCCGGCACGCCCCCTCGTCAATCCGCACTCCTTCATTCAAGCTCGGCTCTGTCGCCATCCGGACGCGTCAGTCGGCAGAGCGATGTAGCCTCGGACAGGTTCAGCATGGGCATGACCATGGTGGCATCTTCAAATTCGGCGACGGAACATGTCATGGAGAGGTACGTTGGCCACTGCATCTGTGCTTCAATGATCGTGGTATAACGGCACGGCAGGATTTTAACCCCTCGGTCTATAGATCTTATTGATGTGGAACAAGAGCTTTTCGAGCTTCCGCAGCGCGTACGTCTCTCCTCTATCGTGCCACTCGCAAGTTGTGAAAATACGAGTCCAGGAACGAGTGATCTATAACAAGGAAGTTCAAACGACCACCGTCGAGCCCGAAGCACCTTCAATATCAGAGGAAGACATCCGGCAGCAGATACTACGTGAGCGCGAGCGTGAGCTAGAAGCAGATCGCATTGCTCGGGAAAAAGACCTGGAGGAAGAGAGTGTACAACTCGAGAAAGAGATTGAGCAAGAAATCAGAGGTAGTCATTTTTGCGTTATGCAATTCTACTCGTTTTATCTACACGCGTTCCAGATCTGACAGAGGAGGAACGAGCAAGCATCCTCACTGCGCCCGAATTTCTCGATTTCGTCGAGCAATCATCAAAGATCGTTCAGCGGGCATTGAACGACGGTTATGATTACATTCGTGATTATACCATTGGCACTGAAACCAATGGGTGAGTGCTTACTGCCGAGTCCCCAGGGTAGTAACCATCCTCTCTGTAGTGACGATTCGGAGGGCAAGCGGGTAAAACGCATCTGTGCATTCTACGATGAACGCTGTGGAAAGAATCGTTCGATAACCGATATTGACTGGTCACCCAAGGTCAAGATCTTTTTTTCGCATCCAAGTTTTGGGTCTGACTCGGCTTTCAGTATCCTGAACTTAGTGTGGCATCGTATAACAAGAACCCAGCAGCGCTGAACGAGCCTGACGGCATCGTTGCAGTCTGGAACTTGCACTTACTGGAGAGACCCGAATTCGTATTTCATTCGCAGGTTGGCAGTTTTGCGTGCATTCGACGGTTGCGCTGATGGTCTCGTGAATGACAGTCGGACGTGTTGTCTGTCACGTTTTCACCATTTCATTCCAATCTTGTATTCGGTGGCACGTACTCTGGGCAAATACTACTCTGGGACACGCGATCGAAGCATTTACCAGTGCTAAAGACACCATTGTCTGCTGCTGGGCATACGCATCCCGTGTATGCCATGCGGATGGTTGGTACACAGAATGCGCACAACTTGATCACAAGTAGCACAGATGGGACCGTCTGTTCGTGGCTAGTGGACATGCTTGCGCAACCCCAGGTACTTTATCTTGGTTTTATTGTATGGGATGGCTGAACGAAGTTTATTGTTCAGGAAACGCTAGAGCTAGTCCATGCGGGCCACAACAAGACAGGGGAGGTGGCGATTACGACCCTCGACTTTCCCGACAATGAAACGACGACGTTCTGGGTGGGTACAGAAGAGGGTAATATCTATCAGGCGAACCGATACGACCGTGCTGGGGCAAAAGCGGGGTTGAATCAATATGACATCTACAAAGGGCATGCTGGACCGATCATGGGACTCGACTTCCACCCGTTGGTGGGACCCGTTGACTTTTCGGATCTGTTCCTGACTACAAGCGTGGACTGGACGGTGAAGCTGTGGCGGGCCAAGAGTCTTGCGAAGCCATCAACTTCTGCGCATGCGATTCCGCCGATCTATTCGTTCGACGAGGCAGACGACTATGTGTACG
This sequence comes from Phylloporus rhodoxanthus, assembly GCA_038091195.1. Taxonomy (NCBI): domain Eukaryota; kingdom Fungi; phylum Basidiomycota; class Agaricomycetes; order Boletales; family Boletaceae; genus Phylloporus; species Phylloporus rhodoxanthus. The sequence continues at coordinate 2,389 of JBBPNZ010000063.1, read as the reverse complement.
ATGTAAAGTGGCACCCGACGCACCCAGCGCTGTTTGGGACCGTGGACGGATCGGGCAAGTTTGACCTGTGGAATCTGAACACAGATACCGAGGTGCGTGGGATGTAGGTGTTTCTGACCTGAGCTAACTGTAAATGCAGGTGCCTGTGGTGAGTACGAATGTCGGGTCAGGTCGGGCGATTAACAAAGTGGAGTGGGACCGGAAAGAGGGACGCCGGGCTGCGCTCGGGGGGAGCGATGGCAAGTTGTACGTGTACGATTTGGGAGACATGGCGCTTGCGAGGGAGACGGAGTGGACAGACTTGCAAAAGACGATCGCGGGGCTGGCTGGCGTTGGGCAGACGAACGGCGTCGTCGATGGGGTTGTCGCTGGGCGTTAGTTGGCTTGTTATCTTATGTTATCCGATTTCATGTCCACGACATCTCTTTCTTGCATCCATGTCCACCGCAACAAAGTTCGTCCAGCACCCTCACAAGTACGTCCTCGCCTGTTGCATCCTACATCCAACTAATTATCACTCCCAGGTTATTGCTGTAAGTCACCTAAATAGCCTATTCTGCGCAGCTTACCCGGATCAGCATACCCGGGCCCATCGAAGTCACCGATGAGGTCTGTTCGCCCCTCCACACTCCCTTCTTCTCCTCATACACCACCCACAGGTTCTCCATGGAAATGCCCACCCATCCATGTCTCACATGTCCTCTGACTTTGCAGTTGTCTTTGGAGACTGCATTCGGATGACTAGGTCCGACACTTTCCTATGCTCCACGCTTGTCCTTCATGTCTACACGGTCTAGGGACATCTTGTATTCAAAGAATGCACAGCCATTCTTAATCGCAGGATCAGGTACCTTGGGATGGGATCAGGCTCGTGCTCTACTTTCCCCCTTTCTTGCCGTCGCCCTGATCTTCCCAAAAGGTCTCTGCTAACCTCGTCGAACAAGACGAGAACGCCCTCGTATTAAACTGTGGCTACTTTGCAGAGGGTTTTGCCGATTGGTCGGTCTCGCACTCTTCTCCACTCACACACCGAGAATAATCTTGCTCGTCGATAGCTTGCGGGCGTATGGCGCAAAGGTCGACCAGCTCAAGGCAGAGATTGGTGGAACGGTCAAGCTGCCTGATATCCAGGCTGAGCTCGAGAAGAAAAAGTACAAGCTCATCACCATTACCCACGTCGACACTTCCACTGGTAAGTTACCTTGGTTCTGCTTTCCTGTTGTTGACTGGGTCATAGCTGTCCTCTCTGATATCGAAGCAATCGCAAAGCTTGTTCGCAGTGTGTCGCCAGAGACCTTGGTACGTTGCACTTGACATTCAGAGGCAACGGCTTTATTTATCTCCTCCCAGATTGTGGTTGATGCCGTTTGTTCCGTTGCAAGCGAGGAGATTCAGATGGATGACTGGGGCATCGACATCGTTCTAACAGCCAGTCAGAAGGGCCTCGGCACACCGCCAGGTCTCAGCATAGTCGTAGCCAGCCAGAAGGCTCTCCAAGTATGCTCATCCTCCCGTTCATTAGTTCGCTTCTAACCCGTTTCCGAACTAGGTTTTCCAGAGCAGATCCACACCCGTGAGGGCATACTATGCGAGCTGGAACAAGTAAGAATCATCCTTCTCCTGGTCTTTATCCTTTCACCATGATCTCAGGTGGCTCCCCATCATGAAAGCATACGAAAACAACTCCGCCGCCTACTTTGCCACCCCACCCGTCAATCTCCTGTACGCTTACCATGCCTCACTCATCCAGATTACCCAGGGTTCTGTGTCCCTTGAAGATCGATTTAAAGCACACAAGGTTGCAAGTAGGCGCGTCAAGAAATTCGCAGAGAATCTTGGGTTCAAGAACGTTCCACTGAGCGAAGAGGTTTCAGCTCACGGCATGACCGCTGTAAGTCGGTCTCCTCGACTCTGCCCTGCCTTGCACATCTTCATCCCTCAAACAGCTCTACTTCCCCGAGGGCGTCGTTGCAAGTGACATCATACCCCGTCTTTTGAAAAGGGATATTGTGGTTGCAGGCGGTCTACACTCTGCTATCAAAGGTCAGTCGAGAATGATGTGGATATCCTCTATCATTGGTTGACCCTCTCACAGACAAGTACTTCCGTGTTGGGCATGTCTGCTCGTTTGCGTACTCGGTTGGCCCATATTGATTATGATTTTCCTCTACAGACATATGGGTATCAGTGTCGTCGATACCAAGCGGGGTGATATTGACAAGGTTCTGAAGGCGCTGGCAGAGACTGTGCACGAACTTAGAGCATCCAAGGCATAAATGGACTTGGAACGTAGGAAAACAACTGTACGCATGATATCAGCCCGTGATATTTACTACCTTGTCTTGATCTATGCATGATGCCCTCTTGCAATGCTCACTCTCGGATGGTG
>JBBPNZ010000062.1:0-43785 GCA_038091195.1 Phylloporus rhodoxanthus | reverse complement strand
GCCGCACGACAATTGCCATCGCCCACCGCCTTTCTACCATTCAAAATGCAGACTGCATGTGAGTCGTATCGTGTACTACGCAGCGCCGTCTGACGACGCTTGCAGCTATTTTATTAAAGAGGGTCGCATTAGCGAGGCTGGCACGCACGACGAGCTGCTGTCTTTGCGTGGTGACTATTATGAACACGTGCAATTACAGGCACTGAGCGACGAATGACCTGATGCACGTGCAACGAATGGGTTTTTGGGACGCTCTTACGACTCGCTCCTTGACGCATATCCACTATTTGAGCATAATTGACTCGGACATATCACTACGGTGGACTTGATTGTAGACACAATTCTGAAAGCTTTTCATTCCTTTACATTTGTTACTTTCATTTACTTCTACAAGCATTTTTAAGACCCTGAAGTTGCCAGCTCAAATTATTGAGATAGGTCAAGGTGGAAGCTAATAGTGTGCTCGAGCACAGTATTGTGGCAACAGTGCAGGGCATAATTGGGGAGCGGAGACGTAACCTAGTTGAGTATCCCTTACTACCACCATGCACCCGGCAGTCGACAGGTCTACTATGTATAGCTTGAATTCAATTCCGAGCGTTCGAGTCACGATCAACCAATGGCCACTGAAGTACTGACCCCTGACATACACCTTCTAATCTACAAAGCGGTCGAAATGGACAGCAGGTCTCTATAGGCCGCCGCCTAGCTGTCTTGTAACCGAGCAAGCCTTCCTATTGAGCAGCGGGGCCCGCCGGCGCGGAGAGTCCGGATGTCGGCCTATCAGCATGCCGCTAGCACATGCAGTACTAACAGAGTCAATATTGTAATTTACAACAGAAACCCCCGACACGTGGTGATTCCACTGCATGTCCCTTGTTATCGTGAGTGTTGCTTTTAAGGGGTAAACCATTCTTGGGCACCGAATAAAATGCCTCTGGTGCTCAGTCTTGGTGTCATGGATATTTCTTGGGAACAGCAACGCGACATTACCCACAATATTCTCAAAAACAGACTTACCAAGAGTGGTGTAGACGTACCCGGACAGCGCGGTGGCAGAGAAGCGCGGGTCTGGGTACTGCGGCTCGTGCTTGCAGGGCAATAAAGACTCACTTGGTTCACAGATGAACACTACAGTGTGACTCACTTTGAACGAGATTTGTTAAAAGGTGTGGATGAAAAGGGTGAGCAAGGTGTTGTTACACAACATGGTTTCATGGGCGTTGTTGGATAGCATATTATTATTCGCAGCTGGTCGCAAGTTGAAGAAGGGCAGCGTCGCCAATGGAGTTGCAAAAGTGATATAGTTGTATCGTGCCAATGTTCCCGAGCATAGACCTCGGAAATCGCCGAAATGCGCTGACCACCTACAATGAACAAGACACCCTCTACAATCCTGTCCGACGCGCTTACCTCCTTCAACAAAGCAGCGACGCTTGCTGTACGCGCACTCATACACCACTCAGCTGGGCGCTCATCGATACCTCGCAGTTCACAACAGCGCAAGATCAGGCGCGCAGGGATGTCGCACAAGCAACCGCGGAGACCCGCGAGGCCCGTCGAGAACGCGATGATGCAGTCAACGCTCTCCATACCCACAGGCTCGAAGGGCAAGCTTGGAAGCAAGAGGCTGGTGAATGGAAGGCTGTAGTACGCGAATTCCCCCCGTTCTGCGCGTCCTTCCGTCCGTCTCATTGTCGTGCTAGGCAAACCAAGCTGAACTGGCCGTGCGGTCCTCTCCTTACCCCCTAACGCGTCCCTGATCAGCTATCGTCGACAGATTCAACACCACCTCGAAACCATTGACCAACTACGACAAGAAGCCACTCAGTGGAAGAATCAGTGTCTTCGGCTCGAGGAGACCTCGAGACAGGAAGCGATCAGCTGGAAAGAGCAGTTCCTTCGCGTTGAACAAGAGCGCTCAAAACTTGCTCAACGAGCAGAGGAGCTCGTAGCAGAACGACTAGCTTCCGTAGGTTGCCTCAGACTGCATGCCACACTTACTGAGTATCTTGGCAGGGCGGACATGTCCAAGCATCGACCGCACCGTATACTCCCCTCCCAAGGTATTCCGTTATAGGTAACTTATCCGCATCTACTCGCCTGCAGCGTGCATCCGCCCTCGATTCCTCCAGTCCGAGTCTCCAGGAACGCACTCTATCAAAATCAAAATCTTCCATGTCCAAGATGATCTCAAGCGCAAATCTGGCTCGTCCTGGCCACGCCTCGCAACTTCCTTCACCAATGTCAGAGAATCAACGTAGTGCACGCTCGAGAGTCACACAAGATACTGCTCCCTCAGCGCCCCAACAAGGATCGACTTCAAACACGCGCCAAATAGTCGTTCGTCGTGTCCATGCCGTTGTAGAGGTCCCCGTAAAAGAAGAAAGCCTCGATCGGGACATGAATTTGGATGCAATTATTTCATCTGCTGCCAATACCGCGTCGACCTCAACCTCAGCCAATTATGCTACTTCGTCTCAGGCTTCAAAGGCTCCCATATCCACAGACCCTACCAACGCAACTCCGCGAGCTAAACGGAAAGCATCCGCGAAGCGATCCTACGTCGAGATCGATGATGACGAATCGGAGCGAGATAGTGCCTCCAAGCAAAGGGATACGGAGGAATATCAACCTGTTTCAGATGGCGATGATGAATTATTGATGGGTACTGAGGTCGGCAAAATCCCAAGTGTCGAATACCTAGTGGTGCTAACAGTGCGTTCACACAGACGAATCAGAAAGAAGTTTCTAGCATCAAACGTGTTCCAAAGCCCATTTCGCTTCAGAAGACAACTCGCCCTCATACGGTGGCTAAGAAACGGAAAGCACCTGCCGTCACAGTCACTAAGAAGAACCGGCCTTCTGGCCCTTTGAAACCATGAATGTATTCGTCCTTCTTATTTTTCTGGTTCCTTCCCGTGTTTCTGATACGCGTTACCTATTCTGCTATCCTCATCTACCTATACTTTCTTGGACTTTGGAAGCACATTCGTAACATCTCCTCGCGCTATGACACATGTATTCAAAATTCGTACGTGGTATCGCCAAAGCTAAAGCACAGCGCGGTTTCCCGATCCAATAAACTGATCGTTTCAGTTACGCCTCTGGATGGCGGCATTTTCGCCAACAAACTGGTCGAACCACTTGAATATCTCATAGTGCCACTTCAAGCTGTTTCCAGCATTCAGCACCCAGTGATTTTCATCCGGGAAAATCACCAATCGGCTAGGAACTCCGAGTCTATTTCAAGGAGTTAGGACAAGTATCAAAGCGCGGAGCTGAAAGGACACGTACTGTTGCAAGGCGTGCCACACGGCAATGCCGTCACCCTCGGGCAAACGGTAATCTTTGCTCCCATGAATGATCAGCTGTGGGGTCGACCATTTGCTTACGGTGTATGCTGGGCTATACCTGTAGTCCGTGATTTGCGCTGAGCCCAGAAAAATTCCCAAGGGTCAAAAGCGGGAACGCACTTGCGAGACAATTCAAAAGATTTCTTCTCCCAGGGACGTCCTCCCCATTCATGGTTAAACTAACTCGATATCAGTATGGTCTGATCGATCGGACGGGGATGTGCACGCACGAAAAAGAGTTCATCGGTCGCATAGCCGTTGTACGTGGTATCAAAGACCTTGCATAATACGTCAAAACGACGGAGATGGGATATGTGAGGAGATTTACACCATCATGACACACCAAGGCCTTGAAGCCGAAGACGAATTCAGGGTTTCCTTGAATCCAACTGGGGAAAGGCGGCGATCAACGCATGTTCGAGACCGTAGACAAGAGTGCAAACTTACTTGATGGCGTAACCGCCATAGCTGGCACCAGCAGCGACCGCACGGCCAGGGTCGATCTCATCGTTGATGTAAGAATGACGTCTGGATGATCGGACCGAGTTACCTGAGGGTAGTGTTCCAAGACGTATTTCCAGCCATTCTGAAGATCCACAAACGGTTTTCCTCCCCAGTCTTCCTTGATTCCCTCGGTCAAGTCTAAGACGTTACGTTTTCATGAGGAATCAGGTATCATGTAAAAGGGCTTCTCGCATACCTTGACCAAAAGAAGTGGAACCGGTGGGGTTGATTGCCACGACCACGTAACCCTGGCCTGCAAAGACTGGCAGGTATTGGATTCCAGGGAAACGTGGCTAGTAAGGGGGTCACTGACCATTTGGGTTCCAACGAGTGGACCAAGCGTCGGCCCAGCAGCTTTCAGGGCCTAGATTACCTCTGGCATCAGCCATTGATCGCGTCACTTTGTAACATAACCAAACTCACCGCCGTGAATGAGCAAAACGACAGGCCATTTCTTCAGGTCTGTAAGCTTGTAACCGGGAGGAGTGAGAATCCATCCGTGAATCTTGTGTTCTGCACCTTGGAACCAAAAGTCCTCGCCAGGGTCCAAGTGTTTGCCTCGGAGAGATGCATCGGAGAAGCTAGTGATCCGGGTAAGCTGGCATTTAACAGGGCTCGATGCATTCTTTTTTATGTCTGCCTCGACCTGTTGGAGGTTGCCAAGAACATACGCGTCGTTTGGGGATGTGAGTGAGGACAATGCAAAGAGAAGACGGTCGTCTGAAAGTACTTGCAAGCCCGAAGCAACGTGCGTATCTGTCAGAGCAATGGGAGTATCGAATGGAGAGGGAGGTACGGGATGCGTAGTAGATGCATCGGGCGTTGGAGGGATTGGAAGGGTGAAGATTTTACCTCTGGCGATATCTTCGGCAATAAAGTATATGGATTCACCACTCTTGGAGAACTGAATGTGTACGGTATTGGTCATGATTGCCAGAAAACGGAGCGTTGCAACATACTGCCAAAGCACTTGGGGAGCGGTCCCATTGTTCCGTGATAGTGAAAGAAACACGTCTTACGAGGTCATGAATTACAATCTTGGCCCTGGTTTGTACGTCAGTGTGGTTGGCCAAATTTTTTGCAAAACAACGGGCCCACCTGTCTGATTCGTGACCATCCTCATCAAGCTGTAGCCAGGCCACCTTGTCACCCTGAGGACTAAAAGCTGGGGCATGAGTTGCACCATGCACGCCAGAGGTGAGCTCCTTGAGATCGGAACCGTCAAAATTGACAAGGTATATCTGGAGTTGAATCAATAAGGAGAAGGGGAAACACTGAAGTGATCGCACATTCTGTTTTGTGTGAGTTGCTTTTGGCAGCACCGGATCCTTTGCAGTCAAGATGATCTGACTGTTTGAGATATCAAAATCGTCCGTTCCACCAAAAGGTTCGACGGGAGAACTCTGGAATGCGACTCGATGGGTCAGTGATACCTAGGCCAGAGTAGATGGGCAACATACCAAATCGGTTCCCAGAAGAACGTTGGTAAAATCATTACCAAGAACATATTTTTCCGAATCCCGGTCAACGTACAATTTCACGGTGAAGAGAGATTTGTGTTTGGGACCGACCCAAGTGTCCCATTGGCGCTCAAAGTTCTTATCGTAGACCAAAGCGGAGTTGCCGCGGTCATCATATTCTTCATCGTTGTCCTTGACAGCCTTCAGATCACCATCCGCGTGGACGTACGCAGAGAAAACGAGCACGCCAGCAGAGTAGGCATAACGGAAGTCAGCAGCGGTGGTGACGGGGAGTGAGCCGATGGGGATGGGTTGGCTGACGGAGATCGCAGTTCTGGTGATCGCAACCGTGATGGCGAACAGTGCTTGTTTCTTGTCCTTGTCTGGTGTCTCAACGACGTGTGCGATGGTGCGCGCATCGAGCCAAAAAGCATCCCCTCCATCGGGAAGGGGAAGTTCGTATGGTTCTGATCCACCTGCGGTGTATACAATGGCCAGAGACTTGTGGGTTCTGTGCGAATCTGAGTGGGCAGGAGATCTGGATCTGTTGTACTCACTTGCGATCTTTGAAAGAGTACGTGCTGATGGGGATGAGGGCCAAGTCACCAATCGAGTTGGCGAGGGGTGCACTCGGCCTCGGCAAGGAGAGCATGTCCTGTGGGGAGAGAATGTCAGGCGACGTCCTGAGGGCAAAATCTGTGGGCATGGTTGGGAGCGGGACAAGGTGGATATCCGAAATTGAATCGAATCTTATAGCAATCGATCCGGATCGGTACAGCGTCTACTACGCCTCGTCCATCTTCTCGTCCTCGGCCACTGCATCACTTTGCTCCTCCAATTGGGTCACCACGCCTGTGTTAGAGTCCCACCGAGTTTTCAGTCTCACCCTGAACACCACCATTTTCTCCCCAATGAGTTTCAACAGTTGAGCCTGCTCGCTAGTGAGCACTTTGCCCTCGTCGCATATCTTATGCGATGTTTCTATTGTAGGGACACCCCTTTTCAACGTCGTAGACAGTCCCAGCTTACGCAGCTGAGGCTCTTCGTTGTGTGGGAATGGTTCTGGGGGGTCCGAGTGTACTCGCATCACAGGACCAACGGGAAGTATAACTGTGCGGCTGGCAATGTTGCCTGTTCGCGCAAAGTCGGCTTGGTGGAAGTCCTCAAACCATTCGACCACTTCCTGTGGCTCTGTGTCGGTAAACAATAGACCAACTTGGCCTTTTACTTTCTAACATGTGATGGAGGTCATCAGTCGCACCTAGAAACTAGACGGAGACGACGTGCCTCGGCAAGTTTATGCAACCCTGGTCGATGCTCTTCTTCTGGTGTATTTCCAAGTGCTTTCGCCATCACCGCAGCCTTGCCAAAGAATATCCGTGCTGAACTTGATTGCTGCCCATGTCAGAGCCAACACTTGGTTATGGTGTGCCTCGACTCACTCTCTCCAGAGCTTTCGTACGGTTTTCAGATGCGTGTTACGCATCACACCTACCTCGAATAGCCAGCAGTACTTCCATTTTTCTGCACTTTGTTGAATCTGTGAGAGCCATTCATTGAGATGATGAGCATGTCCGACCACATTGTGCACACCTCGTTCAGAAACGCATTTTTATGTTCTCTGGTCTTCTTTGAGACCTTTGTGAGTGATACTAGTCGCGTGTCATTGCTCGCAAACCAACGATAGTCTGTTGATCTCACCGAGTTTTGAGCGTTTGGACTTGGGCATATCGGTCGACTTGAAAAGGTGGATTTTCAAGTCCGCCCTACACTATGTCGGCAATCTCATCTGTAGACCTCACGGCCCTCGAGCAAGTCCTCCTCAATACCTCCAGAAAAGTCCCCCTTCACCAGAGATTTCGTGCTCTCTTTACCCTCAAATCGCTCAAAAGCGACGATGCAGTGTCGATAATATCTAAAGGTCTCGTCCATGTTCTTCACTTTACTCTTCATGATCGGACCCCGCAACCAACAGCCTTTGACGATCCTTCTGCGCTTTTGAAGCACGAACTGGCCTATTGTCTCGGTCAAATGAAAAGGACATCTGCATTACCCGTCCTCGAGTCAGTTTTGCGAAGACAAGATGAAGATCCTATGGTCCGGCATGAGGTATGTTCCAGTTGTCCCTTCGTGCAACTCCTCTTTAACGATCATCTTGGAAGGCAGCGGAAGCAATGGGCGCGATTTCCTCTACAAAGTCTGTTGAGATCCTGCGCGAGTATCTTTCTGATCCGAATCGGAGCGTACGCGAAACTTGTGAGATCGCACTCGCAAAGATCGACTGGGATAACTCGGAGGAAGGGAGAAAACACCTTGCAGTTGCAGAGTCCCCGAATACTGTACCGTGAGTTTGTCCATTTCTCCTCGACATGCTCGATAGAGGATGATAGTACATATACCTCGATCGATCCTGCTCCGCCGTCTTCACACCTCTTGTCTGGACAACCGAAGCCCGACGATGTCACGGAAGCAGCCATATCATCACTCAAAGAGAAATTGCTCTGCACTGCACTCTCACTTTTCGAAAGATACCGTGCGATGTTTGCCTTGCGCAATATCGGCACGCCATCGGCGGTGGATGCACTTGCAAGTGGTTTCTCTGATGACAGCGCTCTTTTCAAGTGAGTGAAGCGCCGCATCCGATGTCTTGTTGTTTAGACGGAAGCAGGCATGAGATCGCATTTGTTTTTGGCCAGCTGCTGTCGGCTCATTCCGTGCCGTCTTTGATCAAGGTTCTCAAAGACACAAATGAAAACGATATGGTGCGACACGAGGCAGCAGAAGCTTTGGGTGGCATCGCAACACCCGAAGTCCTTCCACACCTAAAGGAGTGGATGACACGGGAGGACGCGCCGACTGTCGTCCGTGAGAGCTGCCAAGTTGCCATCGACATGTGGGAGGTAGGATCTTGCGTTGGCATGGGAGGTTGTATTGATCTTTCGTTTTCAGTATGAAAACTCTGGCGATTTCCAGTATGCGAACACGCTCGAGACCGTGCGCACCGCTGAGCCTGCTGTCGCATGAGACCAGTCCAAGTACTTGCGTGTCTTACTAGAACCATACATAAGTGATAGCCCCATGGGGCTACTATCGAGCGCAACGTGGAATGTATCACTTGGTGTCCAAATTCAGTGTTGGGGCTGAGCGCGTCCGGCGTGTTCCGTCCAAAGAGATGTCTACACGCTGGGATATCGACGTTGAGGTCATGTTTTGTGTGGGGTAGTCTAGTGGAGTGTATAGTAATCGGGTCACTATCGCTTGTGTTTTCCTACCAGCAGCGTCAACGACATGGCTGACTGCGCCATTCTCGCCATCGCATCAACGACGCAGACAGTTCTTGCATTCCTTCAAAGCACGCAGTTCGCTTTTGATCACGAGTAGAGACTGACAAACAATCGTAGGACTCGTCAAGGATGCCAGACTCGGCGATGAGCAGGCCTCTGTTGTGCCGTGGACGATCGCGAACAAGTACTACACTGCGGACGTCAAATTCCTCGTCCACTCACTTTCTTCTTGGGCTCCGGTCCAACATGAAGTTCTGGCTCCTGCTCTTCTGTTCGTCTGGAATAGAGGAGAGGTACATATACATCCACCTTCATCTCCCGCCCCATTCTAATCTACCTTATATAGCCTTACCACGACCAGATACGCGACCTCGCTCAACACACAGCGAAACACGAGTTCGAGGTTGCCCTTGCCATCAGACTCTCTCCAAGTGGCGCGACCTCGGCCGTAGAAATCGAGGATGACCAGGACATAGATGTCTATCTGTCTTCCAGGGGCTTCGAGTTTGTCGATGTCCAAGATACCGAGGGTTCTGTGTCCGACCGTGCCGGTAAGTTTGCAGTAATCTGGCCCATGCGACCATGTTGATCTTTCCTAGGTATCCTTGGTATACCCCGGATTATTGATGCGTTGAGCACCATCATGTGGCCATCCATGGTGCGGCGAGGCACATTCCAAACGATTCCTGGCATTTCTTCCGATGACTACCGCAATCTCGCCCGACTCGTCGGAGAGAAAATATCCGGAAAAGACCGTGATCGTATGCATTGGGAGCTCGATGAACTTGAACGTTGGCTCGATGGAGACGATGGAGATACCTGTTCCACTGTCGGTGAGGATGAAGTTCCCTGGAGCACTGCCGTTACTCCAGGAACCCTATCACCTTCCTCGAGTGGTTTCCTTGAAAGCTCGCGTCCTACTACTCCAAAAGTAGGTTTCGACGATGATTTCACTTCCTTTGTCTCTGCCTCGTCCACTGGCATTTCTGGAATCTCTTCGGAGGGTTTATCAACCTTGCCAAGGTTTCCACCTCCCGCGTCCACGAGTTTTAGCTCTACCTTTAGCTTTGGCTCCCCTTCGACTGGCCACTCGACTCCCATCTTGGATGACCGTGCAAGCTTTGACGCCACCCGCTTAGCATATGGCGGGCTTTACAAATCTCTTGGCTCTGTGTCAGACTTTGGCGACCCAGACAAGGAGTCTGCCAATGTGGCACCGTCATCCGACAGCGATGGGGAAGACGAAGATATGCCATCGCGGATGGAAATTGCAGAAACGTCACACAGGATTTTCGGTGCCATGCCTCTCTCGCTCTCACCCAGTCAGGAACAAGGCGACAGGAGCTTCCAACCACTGGTCGCTCTTGGAGCAGGGCCATTGCAAAGTTATCCAGGTGGGGAACCTGATGTGGAGATGGCGGATGCCAATCTCGAACACTTTGATTTGCAAGCCGTGCTGGGTGCACTTCAGGGATTGAAGGAAGAGATTTCTGGGATGCCAGATGAGGAGAGAAGGAAGGCTGCGGCAAGAGTAGCTTTGGGCCTTGCATATGGACTCGACCCACATTCCGAAGTGCACAAGGAACTTGCTTGATGTGCTAGAGTCAACAGAGTGTTCTTTGTGACATATGACTTTTGACTCTGGATATCCCGTCTTAGATGTATACAGTACGCAGGTTACAACGTAAGGCATACAAATGTACATGAAAATCATTCCACACCTTCATCCACATGCTTTGCGTTACCAGTCTCATCTCTGACGCCACCTTCTGCAAAGCTCATAATTCCCGCCAAATCCAACTTTGAAACCACGTCCTCGGCTTCTATCACGTCCATCTCCGCAAGCACCTTGTTCACTTCTTCCAAAGTGCCCACTCTCAGGGCATCCTTGAGAGAGTCACTGAATCCTTCAAAGACTGTCCACCGAAACATCAGCGCTTTGCGCACTTCCTCTACATCCAGATCCTCCGTTCCGGGACCCTCAAGGACGAGATCGTCCGGGGGTGGACCGTCCGGTACATTGAAGCTGATGGTGGAGTCCGCGTTCTCAGGGACGAGCTGAATCTGCTCTTTCTGCGAAGTAGAAGGGGCGGTCTCGGTAGCAGCGGCCGCTACACGAGAGACGAGATGAGCATAAGTATCTTCGACATCCTTGACAAAGAGAGAGACGGCGCGTTTATCGCCGATAATCATCCTAGATTCGCGATGGCGATAATGATCAGTGCTGGTGTGATCGTACTCAAGAGGCAAGTGCCCACTTCTGGAAGAACACCCTGACTCCATCACGACCCAATTTATCACAGTATTGCAAAAGAAGGCTTTGGTGCACGCATTGTTTTGCATATTTGTCGTGTCCCTCTGACTCTGCTTGGAACGCGGAGACAAGGAGAGCATCAGATGCGCCTGGAACGACGACATCGCGATTGTCCTGTATGAACGCAAAGGACTTGGCGTAGTCCCAGAGAGGCAAGCGGGAAAAGCGGGTGAGGGATGGTGTGAGTTCTGGTAGATCCTCTGGTTGCTCGTCATCGTTGGAGGCATCCGCATCCAGGGGAGGGGCCGCATGGGTAGAAGGGGCAGCAGGATTGAGTACTTCATAGGTCGTCGTTTTGACTGTAGTCTTCTTGGTTTGCGAAGTCGTATCCGTGATCGCGTTCTTGATCGGAGGCGGGGTAGGTTTGGGAGGGACGTACTGGACAACGAGGATCAGCACTATGAGCAAGCTGGACGAGGAACACGAATTTACATACCTTGCTTTCCCAACCTTCGTGGATGTCGTCGCTGGTGATGTGCTTCTTTTGTTCCATGATTTCTGCATCGAGATCTGTCTGGAGCGTGTGCGTGTGCTCTGCGAGCTGGGTAATGTGTGTCTCTACGCCGTCGAGGATGGCTTTCTCTTGTTCGTCCTGGGGAAGAGTCTTGACGCTGTCATAGATCTGGATGAGAAGGGAGAGGAGCATGGCGTCGTATGTAGGCTGGTTCTTTGCATTGGTGGGCGGTGCTGCGTCTGATGGGTTGGACTGGAAACGATCTACGAGATATTGGAAGAAAGGTAGGCCCGTCAGAGACCGTCCAGCCTCTGCGTTTTCTGCGATGTCGCCAACGCCGCTGGCGGGTGCGCCGGCGATGCGCTGTTTAATCCTGGTGAGGCGTGGATGAAGGACATTGTTGCAGGCGATCTCTGCGTTGAGTGCTTCAATCTTGTGCTTGCGGGCCTCGCGCTTTTCGTGGATGTCGCGCTGCTTCCACCGGATAAGAGAGCGTTTGTCGACGTTGGGATGGCCCTCGATGTCGGAGTCGTCAGAGAGCTCGAGTTGGTCCCACTTGGAGTAGTTGAGCGGCATCGCGAGTGTTGTGGACCAGGAGCTAGTCGCTCGCTAATCCGACGGGGTCCGTGCGAGTGGCTGGACCATTCGGGGGGTCGTTCGCATCTTTGCGCTCAACACCCACCACCTCAACTCTTCCCAATGGACGCCGGCGCTGAGCGACTACCCACACCAACGTTGGACGCGGACTCGCTGCGTGCAGCCGCGCTCTTGTCTAGGAAGCGCCGCAGGGTCGCTGCTGACGCACCCGCTCTGCCTCCTCGCCTTGCACCAGAGCCCGCCCTCCACCTCGACTACGGTAACGATGATCTAGTAGCAGTCCAGCATGCCCCAAATTTGTCGCCGCAATTTTCAGAGCCGACATACCACCCAGAAGACATCGAGGATGGTCAAATTCGTGAGGAGGGCGAAATTAGCGATTCTGAAACCTCGCCTCCACCACGACGGTCTACCACTCCACCTCCGAGGTTAAGACAACGCCCGCTTCCTTCTCAGCCCCAGGAAAGAGTTGACAACTGTCAGCCGTCTTATGTCGAACCCCCAACACCGTTGCCATTGGAATCATCCCCCGTCCAGTCATGGCCAACAGCCAGTCTTGAACCGTTCGTGCTCGAGACATCCACCTACCGACTTGACCTCAATCATGCCAGGCCAGGACTCGCAAGTTAGTCGTCAATTTCACACCAATCCCCTCTCTGTTAACCTTATTTCTAGTGACCTTGGATGAATATAACGCTGCCAAAGACCTCGTTCTCGACCTTCTTGGATGGAATGTCCCTCCTGAATACCTCTTGGAATGCGGGCTGAGCCGACATGTCATCTTTTACATTTTTTCCGAACTCAATCTGCGACTCCCAAGCAATTTAGACACAAGTGGGCTCATTCCGTACCCAACACCTGAGATGCTCGCACTTATGCCAATTTCTCCATCCCCGTCTACGCGCTCATTGCATTCTTCGACTTCTACAATGCCTCCTCCATCTGTCATCCCAGCCCGAGTCTCTCTTGTTGAGCGCGTGAGCATGGAGTTCGACTCTCGGATGTCCTCACCCGACCCGTCTCCGTACATCAAGGCTGAGCCGAGTTCACCATCATCCGCAGACCTCTCCAATTCTCATTCGTTGCTCGTGATAGAGCAGCAACGACGCCAGGAACTCCTTGCTCGCAAGGCTGTTATCGCCTCTAGAAAATCTCGACAAAGTGAACCCCCTGGCTTTGTCACCCCTACCAAAGACCAGGATATTGACATGAATACCGTCCATACTCAATCCGTTGACGATTTTTTGAAGACGATTGAACCTGCACCGCCTCCTAGCGCCGAGGACAGTAACAGTCACGACCAACGTTCGTCTGTGGAGACAAATTCCTTTTCGAGTTCGGAACGCATGGATGCTGAAGACCTGATTCCTGGTCTAATTAGCCCACCTAGAGATTCTTCCGTTTCCTTACCAGGACATTCAAGCCAGCCCGATCCTTTTTCAGTCACAACTCTTTATCCTGATCTTCATTTGCCCATGGCATTGCCCACTGGATCAGCGGACGACACAGGCCTTACCAGCAATGGCGCAGAACGGGGTTCGGCAGCCTCTATGGATACTATTGGCTCGGAATCCCACACACCTACCATTCAAGGCAACCCGAGTTACGCAAGCTTGGATGCTGATGGCGGCTATCCGCAACGCCGAGGCGTGAAACGTCCCGTGGCGGCTGACTTCGTAGACCTCGATAACCACCAAGGGGGGTCTTCGCGTGGTACCGGAAGCTCATCTTCCAATGGTCATTCCCATGGGGGTTCGTACCCCAATCCTCTTGCTAGACGCAAAGCTGGTAGTTTTGCTGGAATTGGTGGTATGCGCCGCTGTGTAATTGAATTGAGCGATAGTGAAGATGACGGTGACAACCATATGACGGGGGATCAAGTAGGGAACGGTGATACTCGGGAGTATTCCCCGGCAGTTACCACTGGACGTGCTCCACCGCGTCACACTGTGACTCCGACATTGACATCGTCCTCGGGATTGTCTATGGTTGCGAATGGCAATACAGGGCAACCGTTACCCGCAGTTTCTGCCACGAATGCACTTGCAGAAAAGGAGGAAGAGATCAAGAGGATGCGACAGCTTATTGCCCAAAGAGAAGATCTGAGGCTGAAGAAACTTGCTGCTGTAAGTTTTTCCGAATCCTGTTCGAGCGGTGCTTAGCGTATGTTTGCAGATGTCTGGAAAGTCGACACCTACTGCTGAAGTACCAACCCCGCAGGGAGTGGTGATGGTGAAACAAGATGAAGCACTCACTCGCTCAGTGGGTCGCCATAATTCATGGACGCTACCAGACTGGGAAAACAACCCTTCCATCCCGGAATCGACTAGAAGACATGGTTCGTGTCATTTACCGTTTCATCCCCTCGGTCCGGACGTGCGCATTCCCTACTCGCTTGTCACGGCGATCTTGCACTGGTTTTGATCATACGTTAACCTCTTTGGATTCAGGTATTTTGGTACCAGTGACCGATGGGAAGCCAGGTCTAACTTCTGACACCTTGGCGAGTGTTTGCACTCTTGGCATGCCTGGCTCCACCGGTAGCCGGAATGACTTATTGACTCAAGAGACATCCTCTATTGGTTCTCTCTCTCGGTTTTCCGTCAGTCCGACCGCCGGCTGATATACTTCTTTTGTTCTCTCCCCCCTCTCTTTCCCTCCTTGTGGTTGTTAATTTCATTTAATCTACGGTCGTTCTAATTTCCCTTTACTGTCGTTGTCACCATTTTCTGCTTCAATTCTCTTTCCTTTTCCTCTTGGTTGTATTGGTGGTTTCTCATCGGTCTGGTTTCATTTTCATTGCCACCTGTGGGGATTTGACTGGGGGGTTTCAGGACGCGAACTATCTGGGCAAGACGGAGACTCTGAAGACGAACAAGGTATGTTCGTCACTACTCATCCTTGTTTCGCTCTTTCCCTTGTGTTGGTGCTCATAGCCTGCTTGACGGTGTGGCTTCCTTAGACCTGCTGGTTACTGGGGAGACACATTCCGCACAAGTGGCAAGAATCTACTTCTTTTTTCATGATAGCGTGCATCCGCCTTCCTAACTTCGCCTCCTTTGTTTTCCCCTTTCGCGACGCCGCAATCACACGGTTAGGTTTCGCCATCGAGAGAAGACGTTCATCAAGAGTCCTTGGCCGCCGGTGATTGTGGAGCATCATCGTCGGCACAGGTGCGTGTCCAGTCCGGCTTGTTATGGAGGCCATGTGGCCTGGTATGCTGATGTGTGCTGATGTAAATTGGTGATTACCGTTGGCGATAGGTCCCCCGGGCTCAATTACCGCAATCGCAAAATGAAGTACCTGTGCAATTATCAAGATCTGGTTTTCCATTGTACGATTCCCCTCTCTCTCGATATCCGCTCCTTCGCCCTCGATTCGGCCCGGACGCAAGTGCTGGAAATGCCTCTTTTGTAAAGTTGCAGTCAAAGATAACTAGTGCATCGCAAGCGAGTGCGCGTAGTATCTCCCCTGCTAGTGTACATTTTTCTTCCCCTATTTCCTGTGCTATAGGCGCTGTGTCCTCTCACCCTTCCTCCCCTATTCCTCTGCCAGACCTCAAGGAACTGAAGCAAGCAGTGTTGCACCGTTGGCTTGCACAAATAACTGGGCGCAGTCCGGATCTTCGGGTGTGCCCCTACGAAGTGCCCGGTGGCGGTGTGTGTCATGACAAGGACTGTGGAGAGTTGCACCTCAGCCGAATAAACAGAGAGCCGAACGGTACGTAATGTAGTTGTGTCGAGTGCGAGCTGAACGAACAAGTGTATGGTGTTGCTGTGCGGTTGGCGGGCTTGCAGATACAGAGGTTGCGGCATACGTCCACGAGAATCTTGCATGGCCGTGGAGCGGACGGTGTGACGCACGGGCGATCGAGATTGCACTCGAGGGCGTTCGACTGCGTGGAGGCGCCACAGATGTTGACAGCCGCATCCGGGAGGCACTTGGTGGACTTGGTATACCGATGACATGACCGCTGACATGAATGGTCTCCCAGTGATCGACACCTGAGGAAGCATGGGCACGGAAATTTTCTTTCTCCAAGAAAGAAACTGCTCAAGTGTCAACATGACAGGGACAGGAAAAGAGCGCAGAGCGCCACGGGAGCGCTGCTCTCGACGAGGATGATATGTTGTTTTTGTTTTTGTTTCTGTTTTTGTTTTTGTTTTTGAATTCTATATTTTGTCGAAAATGGCTGTGATCCAAAAAAGGGTTGTGATTTGGTAATCATCTGCGGAAAAGAATGGGGTCTTCCGTAAAAGGAAAGATGTGGGAGAGGTGGCTGCGGAAGTAGATTCCGGGTATTACCGGGATGTACCTGAGTTGATGGATATATACTCCGACGGACCAAATAAACAAATACATTGGGGTGTCTTTTTTTGATCGTCCGGACTGAGACAACACACGCCCCCGTTGACATTCCCTCCCTTTCCACCTCCTTCCAACTTCAGCGATTCCTTTTAAGGACGCCCTCCGTATCCTCGCTGACATCGTCACCCGCCCGCCCATCGTCGTCCACATCTTCAACACCTCCCTCCGCCGTCGCACTCGACGCACTCGACGCTCCCACTCGCTACATGGCCTATCGCCATCACCCACCTGCATCCAACAACTCCCCATCTTATCCGTATTCCAAGACCGCGGCTCATCACGCTCAGCAGCCATCCCTTTCTGGCCAAAACATCCAGGACGACCCTACCTCATCCTCACCGACAATGCGTAAGCGCCAGCGCACCGCTCTCGATATCACCAACCCTGCTGTGGCCGATCCCCAACAACCTCAGCAAGCCCAGCCGCCACACCAGCAACCACCACACCTCCCCCAGCCAGGCCCCGTCGCCGAGGACGGCTTCATCAATGATCAGGACGCCGCAGAGAGCCCCGGCGATGACGATGACGAAGAGGAAAAGCCAAAGGATAAGAAGGCCGGAAGGCGCAAGATTAAGATCGAGTTTATTCAGGATAAATCAAGACGTCACATAACATTCTCCAAAAGGAAAGCTGGTATGCGATCATCTTGCTTGGCCTCTCGTGTTTTTCCTGAAAATGTTGCTTCACTTTCGCAGGCATAATGAAAAAGGTATTTTTCTTCCATCATCTCTTCGCCTATTGCTTATATAACACTCTTTTTCAGGCCTACGAGCTGTCCACTCTCACAGGCACACAAGTCCTCCTACTCGTCGTCTCAGAAACAGGTCTTGTATACACCTTTACCACCGCAAAGCTCCAGCCTCTCGTCACACAACCCGAGGGCAAAAATCTCATCCAGGCTTGTCTCAATTCCAGTAATCATGGCGGCGCCTTAGCACCTAATGTGCCTGTTGGTGCCCCCATGAACCGCTCTACGCCGTCAATGTCTATCCCTCCCGGCAGTACCACCAATCTCCCGGGCGGACTCTCCATCCCGGGTCCCGTCGGTGCCCCCGTTTCTACCAAAGAAGACGGTGATGAAGACGGCGATGACGAAGTCGCGCATGGCGGCCGCACTGCCTCTACTGGTGACAAGCGTCGCCGCCGTCCCTCGACAACAGCCGCTACGGCAGGTCGCACCGGACCTGGCTCTCCGCAAACACCCAACAGCACGATCCCACCCCCTCTTTCGATCCCTGGTGCCTCCCAGCACCAGCCCGCGACCCAGGCACCGCCACCCCCACAAATCTCACTCGGTTCGCCGACGAGCCCACAGCAACAACACTCACAGGTGCCTTCGTCCCCACAGTACGGGCCATCTCCGACAGGCTATGCACCCCATGGACAGCATCATGGGCACCACGCCGCAAGCCCCACGGATGGCATGTATGGGGGACACATGATGACTGCGCCACCATACTCGTACCCTGGGCCTGGTGGGCCAACAGGGCAAGGTGGTCAGCCTCTAGGTGGGCTTGCTGCGGCTGCCGCCCAGCACAATCACTGGGCGCCCCCGCCACAGGCAGGACATTATGGGAGGAGGTAATGCATAATTCACTCATGTCTTCTCATGTTTTCGTTGTCGTTTTCTGTGGCCGCTCGGTCGGCATTTTTGCGTTGTTCCTCTTGTCGACATGGGTTCGTAGCCAATCTATGCACTCCCTTTGCCATTGGTCTTTTTCTTCTCTTGCCTTTTTGAATTTCATTATCCCCTTGACTGCCTTTTTTCTACTTTTTTTCTTTCCTGGTACTTACATCCACGCGTTGTCCATGTTGAGAGTGTACGCTAATCGATCAATGCACGACGCATCTCGTTTGATTGCTATGTAACACTGGTTATAGGGCGCTTTACTACCCATAAGATTAGGTTAGTGATGCCTTTGAGGCCATTACATTACAACTCGAGTATCCCAAGACACGATAAACTTTATGTGAATAGACTTGCAGAATAAAAGACTAGGGATCGACAAATGCTCGTCCAAAAGAGTAACTTTTGTGACGTGTGGTGCACTTTTCTGCATATGTCTCTATTCTATTTCTCTGTTCTATTTTTGCTTTGGCCTGGGACGCAAGATATTAATTGGGGTCGATTGGCTTGAGTTCGCGGAGTGGACAATTCGAGTATGCTGGATCTATAGCTTGTCTAGATCATCTAATCTGTTGATTTCGTAGAACCCTCCCTTGAAACGGAAAGACCGCCCTCATAACACATACCCCAAGTCGGACCCTTCCAAGGGTATACACTGTATTATGAAGACGTGTACAGGCAGTGCAGTTTCAAAGGGCACTGTGTACATTTCCATTTGAGATGCTTCTCTTGCACATGCCTCATTTCCCCCAGCAACACTTCAGCGGCGACGTGGTGGGTGCTCGGAGAATTCATGACCCAAGACAAGCGTATCTAAAGACCGAAGTCCTGACGTGATGTGGTGAGCATTAGATTTCAAGTCAACGAAGACTCTACCTCAGTTCCGTGAAGTCACGGTTGTAAGACATGGCCACTATGGGACGCGAGGGGATTGGGATAAAGTGATGCAGAGACAAGCGGTGTTGCCGAAGCATCGTTCGAGGGAAGTCCCTTTTGGTGTTTATTCGGCCCTGGAGGGCTCTCCAAAATGACCCCGTGACGGCGTGTCATCCATTGGCATGTTGGTATTGGCTAGCCGAAGGACGATATGACGATCTGGAGGAACCCTAACACCACTTCGAGCAAACTTGATGGTAGTCAGTAAGAGACATTTCTTGTCGATCATCATTGCAACTTTGCCAACGTTCAACAGCGTCGTTGACGCCATCCCCCGCCGGCCTTTTCTGCACAAGCCCCACCTAGCAGTCGTGGGAGAGCGCTCAGATCAAGTTCGCCGCATCAAGATCACACGTACATACTCGGTTTCCACAGCGCTCCCAAACACCGACGATCGATCGGAGCCGCAAGGCCGTTCATGACAAAGCTCTGGACATCGACGGAAGTTTCTTTCGGGACCTGTCAAGGGTCCAGCATCCCTGACTTCGCCGTGTCTATCAGTTCCGGGAGAGCAGCCGCGCGGGGAGCCGACGGGCTCGCGGTCCGAGTAAGCATGTGTTTACAGCTTGTTCGCAGCAAAGGGAGATAAGATACCTGTCTTTGATGACGCCGGAGTGAACGTGCATTTCCGAAAGAGATTTGATGCTGATAACGATGGCGACCATGCTGTCATGATCTAAGAATTCTACCGAGATGCTTCCATTTTGACATGTTCCGAGTCAAGGGCAGCCTCGTGCTCTCACGTGATTCTCATGTGATCTGGGCATCGATCACAGGAGTGTACTTTCCTCTTTTGGACCGTAATCGCCGTCAGCGGTCCGAATCCAGCTGTCCCCTCGACGCATCACAGGAGTGGGAGGAAAACACGCCTGGGTTGAGAAGACTGCAAAGACTCTCGGCAACAGCATCGGCAACGCCCCATCTGTATTACTACGTGTTTTTAGGAATTCAAGTATATATATTACTTGCCTGAGTTAGGAATTTCGAGGTCTTGGTTAGTTCACACAGAACGTGAATATATGATGATTTATCAGCAAAATATTGTTGATATTGTTTATTCGCAGCTGAGTCTCAAGAATTCTCAGTCTGCGACGCTAACGCACGTAACTTGTCTTGGGGTGTCGAGTCGCGCTGTCGCAGACTTGTCATGACGAGTCATGACAAACTGTCCAACCGTGCCACGGCTGATTAGCCCACCACCGAGTTCTTGCCGGTACCAGGAATCCACTGCAAATCAGCAATCATCTCCCAAATGACAACCCTCGACCCGAGATGCACCCACAGCATGCCATACATTCCACCCACCCGCTTCCCACTAATACGCCGCCACAGCTTCTCAAATAGAAGGGCAGTGCCTGCAGTGTGAAGAACACCACAACCAACCAGCTGAATCCCCGCCCGAGCAAATATGCAGAACATGCCTGATGCAAAAAATGTTCCGAACAACATGCCCAGATCCATTGCCCGAGGAACTCCCCGTAAACAAGGATGATGCCATCGTTTCGCCCAAAAGGCGTGCAGCGGGTCTGAGATCCATGGATTGTCCATCAACGGAGGCTACATTTCTGGAGAACTAGACAAGGCAGTCAGCGCAATCAAAGTGATGCATCCGTGCACCAGTTCAAAACCAGCGATAATACACGTTCCCGTCGCCAGATTGCCAGATGTATCCCCGCAAACACCAGATATCGTTGTAAAGTAGGAAGATTACCCGTTACCCCTGCACTGATCAGTGATTCCAACGCATGGAAGTTGATAAAGTATTTGAGCGTGCCATAAAAGGGCGGACCAAGGTCGGGGGTCCGCCAGAACATGTACGCGCCATACTGCCAGCCAAGCCCGCGACTCGTCACTGCGACTTGGACCGAGTCGTACAGCCAAGGTGGTAGATGACTGTCTTGGTGACACTGCATTATCTTTACAGCCATTGGGGTTTAGAAAATACGCCAGGCGTCATTTTCGCCAGTTTTAAGCATCCCCACGCCAAATCAGTGGCTTTGGCGCAAATCACTTTCTGTAAGGAGTCCGACCAAAACAAGGTCATGTTGTGTGGCAACATGACCAACTACGCACCTTGTAGATATTCAGCTCGGGTGCCGTGTACATGAACCCAAACGTAACGCAGACCACTAGAGGCGGGCGTCAGGGTAGACTGGAGAGATAGCCCATCAAGAACAGGTGTGCGATGCACACAGCTTGGAGTGAGAAAGTGCGGCGTCCGGATTTATATTTGACACTCTTGCTGTATATCAATGATCTTATCTGATCAACCACTCCCCAGCAGTCCATTGCCATGTTTCGAGTTGCTGTTCGTATACCATATTCACTCACCCTCTTCGGCCGGTCCCTTCTTCTGATCTCCCTCCAAGTCGTTGCAAATGCCATTTTCTGGGCTTTTGCAGCACGCTCGCACGCGATCTTGGCACTCGCTATGCTTTCCTGGGTATGCAATCTAACCCTGCGGTCATCTCGATTAATTCGCCCTGCATGCAGACAATAGGCTTGAGGCATGGTGCGGATCTGAGCCTCTTGCAACCAAGAGTGTCGCTGAAACGCACACAGCCCTCGACGCAGATCACATAAGGTCACTCGACGAACAGTCTACTAGTACTTCGTATGCCGCATCCGGCTCGTTCTCGCCTTTGGGTTACTCATGTTCGTGCAATTAGCAACTGATTCTCAAACTCAGTGCAATCGATAATGCCACGCGTGCCATCATCAATCGTGGCCAGCTTGCAATAACATGTGGACTCTTTTTCTCTCTTGGGCACAGCACAATAGTGATCGTAGTGGTGTGTTTCTTCAACGCTGATCCATTCCGGCTGCCCTTCAATGTACAGACCAGAACGTTGCCATCGTTATCAGCACCAATATTTACAACAAACTGGGTGGAGTTGGTAGCGTTGGCTCGATCGTAGGTGCGTATCCCACCCAGCATGTAGTCCTGCAAGTTATGCAACCGCCGGTAGGGACGGCCATCAGTGGATCCTTTTTGTTCATCGTTGGTTTTGCCAATTCAATCATTCTGTGCAAAATCCTGCGTCAGCGTCGTCGGGTATCCATTCCACTACTACTTCTCTGATTTGCGCATTCATAATCCGATGGACAGGCCAGACGTAAGCAAGGTGCGGAACGCGAAGAGCCGGACACGGAACTTGACCAAAATGAGAACATGCTGATGATGCGCCTACTTGGACCTCTGGTCAACTTTGTGAATCGTCCGTGGAAGGTACGTGAGTACACAACATCAACGATGTCGTGGGTTGCCTGGTTAAGAAGATCACCGTAGATGTACCCTGTGGGCGTGTTATTTGGCCTGGGTGAATCTTGGATCGTCCTTCTGGGTGTGAGGTTCTGATTTCCTTGACGCAGGGTTCGATACCACGTCTTCCATTGCCCTACTCACCATATCTGCACTCGCGAAAAATGGAAAGAACGATACACGTATTGCACCCTCAGATGCCGTCATATTACCTGTGAGACTTCCTGCTTCCTTTCATATCCCGGTGTGGTTCATGCGCGTGGAAAGCTGTTATTTACCGCAGGGATGACCTTGGTGGATTCACTTGATTCCATATTGATGCTTTACTCGTATACCGGATTCGTTGATCGCTCGTGGAGGATCTTCGAGCCCAACAGTCCGCCTCCGATAGCTAGCGATGCACGGTCGTGTGGGGTGTCTTCGACACAGAATGCATCCCCAGTGTCGGCAAATACAGCGGATGTCACTCCCCACATTCATCGGTCCCACGACATCGTCGAGGAAGAGAGAAAGACAATAGACAAGGCGGTGCATGATGGTAGCAACGATGTGGGAGGACGAAGACACAAGGATCACGTAGTGCTGGTTAAACGAAGCACAATGTCACAACTCAGCATCATCCTCACGACTATGAGTATTTTGCTTGCGTTTGGGTGGGTAAATTAGGCAGCAGTGCACTGGCGACTGATATTTTTTCAACGTAGCGTTTCGTTCATCGAGATTTTGGGGCTGATTGGGGCAAATTGCAAGAGGTGCGAAGCAGCAGCATCCGCGCCTGGTGGCGGCGGACTGGCTGGCGCGTGGTGGAGGGCATGGGCAGTGGTGAGTTGAGCATCATGGTAGTTGTGGTGATGCTGAACGATGTCAAGGCGAATGAGAATTACGGGTACATTGGAGCAGGGATAGTCGGCGTGTTTGTCGTGCTGGTTGGTGGATGGTACACTTTTCGAAGGGTATTACAAATAGTGTTAGCCTAATCTGACCTATGTTGGACTCGCCGACGTCGGTGTGCTCACACTGCTTGGTGGTTGCCAACACGCTTCACGAACACTCACGACGCTCATCTCCTTGTACTATTCCTTGTACTCTCTATCGTGCACTGGCAGCACAATCTGACCGTCTTCTCGTGTTGCGCCTGGTCGTGCAAACGGCAGAGAGTGTTGTCGCCTAACATTCATTGGGTACGCCGTGTTTCTTGCTACATCGCAGTTTCCGCAGTCATGGCATCGTTGACAGTCGCGACAGTAGCTCCGTTGGTGTCAACCCGACCTAAGTCACCTTGATAATGGTCCCAATCCGCCTTCGCGTCAACACCGATGTACACCGTGAATCTGTTGTAGCATCGAAAAAATCGGCAGGTCCTTCAAGTGCAACATCTTCCTCGCTCCACTCCAAATCCCGTTCGATTGGCTTGCGCCCGCGGAGTGGATCCACCGCGTCAACGAGTTCTTCCATCTCTCTCGTCTCTCCATGTCCCTCTTCCTCTGCGTCTGCATCTTCCTCTTCTCTCCATTTACCCGAGCCCGGAAAGGCGTCCTCACAGCCTACCTCCCAGACTAACTCCAGCCCACACAGCCCTTTGGCAGATGAAACAGTGAGGGTGCAGACTTCTGCCCCCGAATATGTCTTGGCGCTTCATGATTTTGTCCCCCAGCAACAGAATGCCACATGTCTCTCCTTTCGCGCCGGTCAGGTCATCCGCGTGTTTAATCGTGACCCTAGTGGATGGTGGGATGGTGAATTACACGGTCAGAGAGGCTGGTTTCCGAGCAATTATGTTAGCGCCGATGAACGCGTCATATCTCTAACGGAAGAACAACTTCGCCCATCAGTGAGTGTACCTCGTTCATCGCGGTTTCGTCGGGTTAACTCCGTCGTCGATTTTCACAGCCTCGCCAACCATCCCGTCACGCGCATACCATGTCAGCTGTATCAGCAGCATCTTGGGCGACGACTCCCTCGCGCGGCTCCTTTCGCAAGGATCATCGTCCCCTGGTCACGGAAGCACTTGGTCCTGACATCGCCTCGTATTGTCCACCTTTGATGGTCAATTTGCTGCAGAGTTTATCGCTCCTGCAAAGTGCGGTTAGGTCTAATCGCATAACACATTTTCAGCCATCCACTGCATGCATTATATCTTGTGTTCGGTTTATTCTCTCCTCCTTGGAGTGCCTGCCCCGCGAAGCACCCTTGCTCAAGCGTTTCCCCCCGCTGGCTTTTGAACGCAAACAAATATTATCCGTATTGGCTGCATTGGTCTCCCAGGCAAGAAGAGCCTCGGATGAGACATGTGATGAAGACGCCCAGGATGCGGAGATTGAGAGTATGCTGAAGCTTGGTGGTCAGGTATTCTCTCAAGTTCGGCGGTTCTTAGCAGTGGCAGTACAATGCGGCGTCGAACTCCCAGAGAGGGGACAGTCTTCGCCCGTCGAGAGCATCACGTCGACGCACATGCAGCTCGGACGTGCCTCTCCTGACCCCATGGCAGGAATACCAATAACGCCAATAGAAATCGTCCCACTATCAGGTGAAATGGCTGATTTAAAAAATCTCAAACTGCAAGACAATGAAACGGCCAAGTCAGCTTTTCGCGCAAAGAGTCTTGGAGACCTCAGATCTCAGCGCAAAATACCATCGTCACCATTTAATTCCTCTGTTGCTCCCTTGCCTCCTCACCGGACGCTCGCCACTCTTGTGAAGAAGGAACCATACATCGCCTGTGAAAGCATTAGTCGTCATAGACCAGCCATGCTGTCGATAAGCAGTACTTCTTCCTCTTCATCATTTTCTTCCACCGATTCACCTAGGCTCCCCGTGTTACCCTCCTTCCCTTCTGGACCTTCTACTTCTTCCGAGGTTATGGAAGCCCTCAAACATACCCATGATCAATACCTCTCAACCATTGCAGCCTTTATAGGCCACGCTCATTCCAATTCACGCTCGTCTCATGCATCCAGCACAGGCCACATGTATGAACTAGTGCGGGAGATCGTTGAAATGGTCTGTAAACTCCTTACGCTTGTTGAAGCCGTCATACGGCACCCCGAAATTCCCAAACACAAAGTTGGCAATCTTAAAGCAGCCAAGGAGGGACTGTATAATGTAACCAGTTCGCTTGCAGAGTCCGTTCGACTTCTTATGGTTCCTCTTTCGCCGGATGTGACCGAGGAGGCGGAAAAGGCATCGTTGATCCGTTGCGCCACGGCTGCCTGCAAAGCGGGTGCCGACTGTGTTTCCGCAGTCACGATATGTCTGAGTCGAACCTCTTCGGAGCAGCAGTTTGTTATTCAAGTCCCAGTGAGGTCAGACTCGAGCGCTGCTCCGTTCACGCAGAATAAATTTTCGCGAGGCCAGCGCAGTGGATCTTCTCTGCGGCGGTCTTATCGAAGCAGCATCGATGAGGAGGATGTTACCGTTCAGGGACAAGCACCGACGGGCCATTCGGCAACTTTAACACGCATTCAGGAGACGTCTTCCGACTCGTCCGTACTCACCGGCCGCTCGAAATCGTCGGAGAGCTCGCAGGATACCGCGCCTACTTCTCTAGATGAACAATATACACCGCTGTGTTCTAAAGACGACCCAACCGTATCGGATGACGTAGTTTTACCATGTCCAAAGTCGCCCGAGGTTGTTTCCGGAGACGTTGGAGGCGACCAAGAGACCCTCGATGCCTTTACTGACCAACTCGCGCAAGATGCGGCCTTGCCTGTTACCCTCGATGTCAAGCGTGACCCTATGGGTCATGACCATTCGGCCGAAGACGTCATCTACAACGACGATGGTCACTTGGTCGCTGCGTCTTTGGATGTGCTTGTTGAGAAGATGATACCCCACGACAGCATCGTCGATCCCGCCTTTTCCGCCGTGTTCTTTTTGACGTTCCGACTCTTCTCGACACCCACGGAACTTGTACAAGCCCTTATCCATCGGTACAATGTCATGCCGCCTCCTAATCTCTCGGAAGAGGATATCCTTCGGTGGCAACAACACAAGGGAATTCCTATCCGTCTTCGCGTATCCAACTTTGTCAAGAGCTGGCTAGAAATGTACTGGAGACCGGGTGTCGATGATGTGGTTCTCCGACACTTGGAATCGTTCACTCGCGAGGCGCTACAGCAGTACTTTCCAGGACCATCACAGCGCATTCTCGACCTCATTGCCATGCGGCAGGATGCGAACGTGAATGTGATCAGCCCAAAGAGTGAGCGGGCACGCGATCCGGGAATGTCGCTCAATCCACCCGTGTTTTCACCCTCAGAGATTCCCCGACCGATGATGACCAAGGCGTTGCTCGCGAATTTACGGAACAAGAATTTTGATTCTGTTGCCGTTACCGAGTTTGATGCTCTGGAGTTAGCGAGACAGTTGACGATCATGGAGTGTGACCTCTACTGCGCAATCCAACCGGAAGAAGTCTTGGAGACGGGGCAGGATGGCGCGAAACCACCTGTCAACGTCAGGGCTGTTTCTTCGTTGAGCACGGTCGTTACTGGTTGGGTTGCTGAGAGTATTCTCAACGAACATGATATCAAGAAACGGACGCACTTGGTTAAGTTCTTTATCAAGGTTGCAGACGTGAGTGATTCGGTCGGAATATGTCGATATGGGGCTGAACCGTGTATAGCGATGTATATCGCTCCATAATTACAGTACCCCCCGATCGATACTTGCAGCACTTGATTCATCGATGATATCTCGCCTGCATCAGACCTGGCTTGTGAGTCAAACCTCTGTACGTGATTTGAGTGCTACTGACAGGCTTTTAGAGCGTTCCGCAAAAGAATAAGCTGCAATTGGAGGCGTTGCGACGGCTGGCGGATCATAGTCGTAACTACCACGAGTACCGCAGTAGACTTCGGAATAGTGCCGCGCCAGCCGTACCGTTTTTGGGTGAGGATCGCTACTTGGAGGACAAGTGCCTTGTGCTCACGTCGAAACATAGGCCTTTATTTGACGGATGTGACGTTTTGTCGAGAGGGAAACCCTTCCGTCCGAGAGTCGCCATTGGTCCCCGGCAAAAAACTACTGAATTTCAACAAATACCATAAGTTGGCTCGGATTGTTCAAGGTCAACTTTTCCTCTTGGTCATATCAGTAATGTTTATTGATTTGTTGATAGATATGCAGCGCTTCCAAGTGCCTTATAGCCTGAAGAAGATACCTGAGGTTCAAGTGTATCTGAACGTTGCCTTTGAAAACTCTAAGCATCACGGCGATCTTCAAGATCTATATCGGAGGAGGTGCGTATTTAGCTCTCTCTGAACTTGGCTTACAGGTACTGACTTGTGGGACACGCACAGTCTACTCGTTGAACCCAAGCAGCCGGCTGATAATCCGCCTTCAAGTGATATGCGTCACCTCTTTCATTGGACAACACGTTCGCAGGCGCAACAGGCCACATCTGCGTGAACGTCTGGACATTCCTACCCGCCTCCTCCGTCTGATTTCCATGAACTCTGGGTCATTGTTTTGTTTATGATATAATTTCGGTTTGCTTCTCCCCTCGTCCTTTGTCGGTCCATCTGTCTAATGCCCCGAAGCATATTATCTCTCGACATCAATTCATTGCATACTTTGGTATATCACCTGCTGTTACAATTGTTTCTGTCCTGTACCATAGGAAGTAGTCAAACTAGCTAGCTAGATAGCTCATGCCACCAAACTTGGTAGTCCAAATCAGATACCTCACTGCACACAACCAATAAGTATGGTCAGTACCAGGGTCCTCAAAGACATTCTACAGCAGCCTCTAGGACCATACCATGAACTCGATATCCTACATAAAGAAAATTGCCAGATGCACAACCGTATCCAACTCGTCTTATACTCTTTCGTCCTAGAGCACAATGGTCAAGTCACTGGGTGCGATCCCCTTTTCTATGCGACTGTCCTGTACTTAAACTCTCGTTCTCACAGTCTCGACGAGTCCGAGACCCCCCTAAAGCAAGACACCCGCCGCTTCCGCTTCCGCGGCGTCCTCAAGATCGCCGACCCCAACTGGCTCTCCGACTTTGGGCTCAAGACCGTCGAGACCGAGCTCAACCTCCGCGCCCACGAACGTGCGCTGCGCGAGGGCGAGCGCGTCCCGCCGCCACTGACGCTCGAGGCACTCTTCCAGAACCGTCTGCTGACGCCCTCGTGCGACGCGACGCTGCGCAAGGAGGACGAGACGAAACTGGCGGTGCTCGTCCAGGGGGAGAAAAGCTATCCCGCGGTGTACATGCGCTGTGAGTGTTCCATGGTGCTGCGAGGGGGGTGTACCGACAGGCACGCAGCGTCGCTCGCACCCAACGGACTGCTGTGGATGTCGAAAGCCCAGTGCGTGTGCAACGGAACGTGTCTGATGCTTTCTGAACGCGTCTGCTAGCGATCGCAGGTACCAGATCGCGACGATGGACGTGGAGACGTATGCACGCTCTGAAAATTTCTTTTGGCGGTGGCGGTTGCTCGCGCTCATGGAAAAGATCGGGAAGCAGTATGCGTTTATCCCTGCAAAGAAGCGAACGCCGATATGGTTTGTCGAGAAATACATGGAGCGATTCGCGTGCCCGCCCGAGGACAAGCACCGACGGCTCATCTGCGATGAGGACGATTCGGATGTCGATGAACGAGGAAGAACCAAGACGCCACGACACCTTCTCAAGCCTCACACGAGCGAGATGTTGGGCTTGTTCGCTGCGTATGCTGGATGGTTCATCACGAACACCGAGGTGAGGAACACAAAATTGTTCGACATCACGTCTTGGGAAAACTTTGCAAGAGAGGCGCGCAAGGAGAGGAAAGAAGCTGCTAGGCGGGGGATCAAGTGGGGTTTGCCTGTAGGGCGGGAACCAGAGGAGGGATACTCTGAAGAAGATGACGAGGACAGCGAGCAAGGAACCGACGAACTTGTCAGGCAGAATCCGGTAATTGGCAAGGCCAACGAGGTGGTCGTCGGTAAGATCGAGCGCGCACGCGCCAAGGCACGTCGCGACACCAGGCTCAACGTTTCATCGGGCTCTGGCAGCGAGGGGGAAGCTCCGGGCGTTGCGGCATATCTCTCGGATTTTTCAGAGCCGTCGAATGCAGAGGAGAATGACTCGGATCAGTGGCTTGGAGAAGAGGATGCGTTGAATCAAATACCATGGCAGCTGCAGCAGCCGCCCCTCTTGCCGGATGTCGACGGTCGATGGTGGTGCCCATTGGAGGAATGCGATTATCACATTGACCTACACAACCTCACACCGGAAGAAACAAGAGGACTTCCTGAAGATATTATTGGGTATATTATGCAGAAGCAATGGCGGAACGCGGCATACGACGACAAAGTCCTTCGCGGATTCAGGTTTATGATGACGAATCACTACGTAAAACATTTTAAACAACGGGGAATCAACCTCGAGAAGAGGGATGGAAGGGCAAGTCGTCATTTTCGTTTCTACTTGTCGATAGCTTATATACCACCCTTCAGACACGATTCACGTTTATCAATGGCAGACAGAGGCGTCGCGGCGTCGAGGAGCCCATTCGAGGACCAATGCCTTCACGAGGAACGCTAGGAGGAGAGTCGAGAGTTGTTCCTATCGTGCATGCACCACAAGCTGGTCATTTCCAGTAAATAACAAATGGTCACGTAGGGTAGTTGACAATCAATCGGGGTTAGTAGACATTAAGTATCCTGGCATCGAAGGGCTCTGCGACACCCGTGAATTCCGGATACCCGTCCGACGATGGGAAAACTTTGGAGCGTGATATCCTATTCCGTTTCTTTCGAGTATGAGTCTCTCCTCTGGGAACCCTCGTCTGCGGGAAGGAACAGGAGGAAGCGGAGGGTAGGTGTCCTTCGTTACTCCGGGGCCAAAATCATAAACGAATGGTCGACTTTGAGTCGCACCAAAGAGCCTCGAGCTCTCCAGAACAATAGAATACACAGGAGATGGGTCATTTCCGGGAGCATGAACGCTCCAGCCTTGAGATGGCTGACGGACATCCCAAAAGGCGACAACGCTGTGTCGAGCGATTCCGGCTGCAACGAAACTGGTGTTCCCGCCACCGCAGGAGACGGCGTATACGGGCTCGGGTGACCAAGGATCTTTCAGAGTGATGACGGGGAGGAGCATTGGTGGGAAAAAAACCGACGTCGACGCCGAGCTGGAGTCTGAGGGGCGTTGCGAAGAGGAGGCTCGGAGGTCGTATATATAGACTGAACCATCGTACCAGCCGGAAACGATGATTTGCTCTGAAGGACCGAGAGGGGAAGATGGTGGAGCGCACGTGATGCCATATACTGCTGAGGGGCGGTTCTTGGGAGATTGAAGGACGATCGATGGCGTGGGTGAGAACTTATCGGGAGTAATGTAATAAAGGGAAAGAGGTGCAGA
The DNA here is from genome assembly GCA_038091195.1 of Phylloporus rhodoxanthus. Taxonomy (NCBI): domain Eukaryota; kingdom Fungi; phylum Basidiomycota; class Agaricomycetes; order Boletales; family Boletaceae; genus Phylloporus; species Phylloporus rhodoxanthus. The sequence continues at coordinate 13,260 of JBBPNZ010000062.1, read as the reverse complement.
GGACGTGGTGCCAAATACGGCATATGATGGGGAGGAAGAAGTACAAAGATGGCTTGACCAGCTCCTTGCGGCCAAATTAATGGAGGTGGACGACAGGGAATTAGAGACAAGGTTTGCGAGGGAAACTGAACCCCACTGGGAAAGGGAGAGCAGGATATGTGAAGAGCAGGATATGCTTTCTACGACGTTAGCACCGTGGTATTGGAGGGCACTGTGGGAGGCGCGTGAGACGCTGACGTGTCGAACATCATGGGGTCGGTAGGGAGGAAGACAAAACTGCTCGACAGAGCCGTCCCCAAAGCCGAGAAACACTGTACGATCTTGACCAGGGAGAAATGCCATGCTGGTGATGTCGGGTTGGACTGCACCGTGACCAATGGGGAAGCCATATGAGCGCTCAAAGACGATACGAGATGGGGAAGCATCAGAGGTGTCTTGCACAGCATATGAATAGAGAAGAGGGCCCGCAGCAACTAGCAATGTGGAAGTGGACAATGCGATGACGGGCTGTAGGTTTCCGTGCCACGGAAGAGAGAGGGGACGTGCGATAAAGTTGGTGCGCGACCAGGCTCGATCTGCAAAGATGTTATAGCGAACCTGTGCAATATGAGACCATCTTGACCGCGAGGAATGTAGCGTGAAGGAGTGTCTCTGGTTGTTCCTAAGAAATATGGACCAAGCAAACTCGTGCACCTGGCTAGAGATGAGCGACGAGATCAACAGGGATAGACACATACGAGGCGATGTAAGAGCCTGCAGGCGGATGCGAGACTGAGAAGGGCGTCGAGGTCGAGGTACTCGATGATGAGGATGAGCATGTCTGTGTTCAACGCCATCGCCGACGTCGAAGACTAAGTATATGTGCTGATGTAATGCAAAGACTAACTTACGAGTGGACTAAACAAGTCAACTAGTCTGGCCAACCATGAGGCGCGATGTCCGCATTCTCCTCGTCGGCGACGGTGAGCGCGTCCTCATCTTCGTCGTCCTCAACTTTTATTGACAATCCAATTAGATGGTGTGGGCAAGAGCACCATAATCACTTCTCTCATCAAGGAAGCCTTCGTTGCACACGCACGTTTCAGTTACCTTGGCCTCACGCTTCCGCTTACCTTTTGCAGGTCCAACACGTCGTTCCGGAGGTCACCATTCCCCCAGAAGTTACCCCAGAGAATGTGACGACTTACATTGTCGATTCCGGTGGTAGGTACTTCCCACTCGGCACAATTCGCTTCTCCATCTCCACAAAGCCGGCCCACAGGACAGACAGCATCTTGAATCAGAAATTCGAAAAGCTCATGTCATATGCGTGGTATACGCCATCGACAACCCAAACTCCTTTGACCGTATACCTACATTTTGGCTCCCTCACTTCCGCCAACTAGGTGTCAATGTCCGTCCCTTTGCTCCCCTCACTACGCTCTCCTAATCGCGTCCTAGGTCCCCGTCATACTCGTCGGAAACAAAATCGACCTACGGGGTGGAGAAGTGACAAATGAAGCTCTCGAAGATGAGATCATTCCTATCATGAATGAGTTCAAGGCAAGCTCCTTTCCCTTCTCTTCGGCTTAGCACAGACGTCTTCTCAGGAAGTCGAGACCTGCGTTGAGTGCTCAGCCAAAATGCCTCTGAACGTCTCCGAAGTTTTCTACTTCGCACAAAAGGCTGTACTTCATCCCACTGCTCCTCTCTATGACTCGCGAGAACATGTACGTCATTTCACCCTCCCAAAGAACCCTCTTCCATTCCATTCCTTAGGTCCTCAAACCTGCATGTATCAGTGCCTTGAAACGTATATTCAAACTTTGTGACACGAATAAGGACGGTGTTCTCGACCCCACAGAATTGAATGAGTTCCAGGTTGGTTAAATACCATCTCGCCCCCAAGTTATCGCGGGTGACGATACCCTGTTATAGCGCAAGTGTTTTGATGAACCTTTGCAGCTACAAGAGCTGGAAGGTATTAAAGACATGGTACGCGAACACGCTGAAGGTGGTGTTCGGGATGACGGTCTCACTGAAGCTGGCTTTCTGTACCTTCACACCATCTTCATACAACGTGGACGCCTTGAGACCACATGGACTGTACTTCGCAAATTTGGATATGGTGAAGATTTGAAGCTTACCGAGTCGTTCCTCCTTCCAAAGTCAGTTGTATATACGAGATTGTACATCCTCTTGACCTATCCGTTTAGATTCGACGTTCCACATGACTGCTCTGTTGAGCTAAGTCCCAAAGGACACCAGTTTTTCACTGATATCTTTGAAACGTTTGACAAGGCAATATCACATACCAAGTTTTCTGTCAAATATTTGCTTATCTTCTTCTGCAGGATCAAGACGGTGCGCTAAAGACAATAGAACTCGACGAGCTGTTTAGCACGTCACCTGGAAATCCTTGGGCGAGCCAAAAGTTTCCGGGCACCACACTTGTGGATGACGCTGGTGCTGTCACACTGCAAGGGTGGCTAGCCCAGTGGAGGTATGTCTGTATAATTTATTGCAGACCATGTCCAACGTCACCGCTCCAGTATGACTACACTCCTCGATCATAAAACCACTCTGGCATATCTTGCTTACCTTGGGTATCCAGATGAACAACGTACAAGTGCTCTCCTCACTACGCGACCAAGGAAAGTCGACCGTAGAAAGGGTAAAGTCACACGAAACGTGTTCTTGTGTTACGTCTGTGGTGCTGCCGGGTCGGGAAAGACATCTTTGCTGCGTGCTTTTGCCGGGAAGCCGTTTAGAGAAGCGTATGAACCGACGAGCAAGATTTTCAGTGTCGTTAATGCTGTGGATATAGATGGCTCCGAGAAGTGCCTTGTTGTGGGTACAATTTCCTGGGGGGTGATATATTGACTGAATGTTGGCTGTTTGTTCCAGTTGCAAGAATTTGGTTCAAAGTACGAAGCCGAGGTTTTGCGGTCATCGAAGAAGACGGACATAGCCGATCTCATCGTTTACGTCCACGACTCGAGTGATACCAATTCATTTTCGTACATCAGCAATCTCCGGGTATGTGACACGTGTCCACACTTGTGTGTAGTCTGACACGTGTTCCGAAGCAACAGTATAGTCTGGACCATATACCCACGTTGTTCGTCGCCACGAAATCTGATCTTGACCTCGCGCAGCAGGTGGGCGTTTTAGACGAATTGTAATGGACAAACATTTATCTGGTGGTCAGCGGCACGAAGTCCAGCCTGATGTGTACTGTCGGCGGCTTGGTCTTCAGGTTCCAGTTGCAGTGAGCATCAAGACGGGGCAAACTGCCGATGTGTTCCATGTGATGTGTAGTATTGCCATGAATCCGTGAGTACTTAATCGCCACTGACCTGCCAGAGAGTGTCAGTTAACCTGCGCTTTAGCCACGCTGCGATACCAGGTGGGGCAGATCGTGCATTGACGGCTTCTGAGCGGCTCCGGGTGTACGTGACAATGACTGCGCTATTGGGAGGAATCAGCGCAGGACTGGTGATGCTGTACCGGAGTTTGTTGAGGCCTGGTGGACCTATTCTTCCCGGATGGACATCTCCTTGGGCTACATGGTTGTTTGGTAGACGGGATCCTTGATTTTTACGTTTTCGTAGATACGGTTCCACAACAGATCCGAAGTGCGATAAGCTGAGATCCGTGATTGCCTTGAGGTAGCCGCCTGGACTACAAAAGCAACTGTCCACGACTGTTTGTGTCCAACGACAACCTGCTCAACAACCAGCAGACACCTCCCCGCCGTTCTGCTTAACATGGACGAAGACATGGACTTTGACTCCAATGTTTCAACGCACCAGTATGCTCCACAACCCAATGACGAGGGGCGCAAGATGCTGTACGCCCCGCCGTGTTCATATTCAGGGGCAGGCTAGCATTGACCACAATTCAGTGATCTTGTCTTCGTGCAAGACTGCACAGGAAGCCAAGGCTCCTACATCTCCAGTGCTACCAAAAATATAGAAGAAATTTGTGCCCACATCTTCGAGTCTGGCCGCCTCCAATCACCTGAAGATCTTCGTGTCGGCCTCGTGGCGTTTCGCGACCATCCACCCCAAGATCATACCTATGTCACCAAGAACTTTGGATTCTCCTCAGATATTGGCAAGGTCCACAGGGACCTCTCTGGCCTCTACGCTTCTGGCGGCGGTGATGGGCCTGAAGCCGTCACGGCTGCACTAGTAGAAGCATTGAATATGAATTGGAGGGAGCATGCGAGCAAGATGGTGGTGCTCATCGCCGATGCCCCTCCTCATGGTATTGGCGAGTATGGCGATGGTGCGGCCAAGCCAAGAAGCTGTTAAATCAGACCTGACACGACCTGTTCATCCAGGCTTTGATGATGGTTCACCCGATGGAAACGATCCATTGCAGACTGTGCGTGCCATGGCGAGCCGTGGCATAACGCTGGTAAGACATTCGATCCTGCAGCTCGGCTCGCACGACTTTATTGATCCCGCTCTATCCTTAGTTTTTCGTCGCCTGCGAGCCAGCACTGAGCGGATACTCTGTACGCGCACCCTCTACCCAGACAATACCGTAAGGATACTGACCCAAAGCCCTGATGGAACAGTATGCGACCGATTTCTATCAAGCGATCACCACCATCACTTCGGGTCTTATGCTCCCCCTGACCACTGCCGATCTTCTCTCGCATGCGATTGTCGGCAGCGTGCTCGAGAATCTTGATATGGAGAGACTTGTGCGCGAGGTCGGGCACGCTGTTGCACAGCGGATACTCGGCAACAACGAGAGCGTCGATGATGTGGCTCGTGAACTACACGAGAAGCTGCTGCTCAGGAACGAGAGCACGAAGAAAGTGGTGATCGAAAGCATCTACAAGGAATCACCAGAAGCTGCACACAATGTATCCGTTTTTATGCATGCCTCATCATTGGCCGAGGCCAGACCCCAACTCAAGCGGGTACGTAAAGTGTTTTTCCTCGACTCATGCAATGGATGATACCGATGGCTCAATGATTCACTAGGTGTTTGGGACGCGATTCACGGACAAATATCTACTCGCACGGCAGGCTGCCAACAGAAGCTCGTATTCGTACTCTTATGCCCCTCACCTTCCCTCACGAACTACACCGACCAAGTCCGCAACCACCTTGCCGGGTACATCTGCCTCTCCGCCACGCAAAGTTGTCACGGACTTTGCGACGTTTGGCGTGCCAGCAAACGCAAGCGTGTTCGGCACCGCTGTCGCTTCGACACCATTTTCGTTGGCGGGTGGTAAGGCTGCCTTCGGTGGAATCAGGAACAGTGGAAGGGTAGGTTTTGATGCCGATGACGACGATGACGACGACGAGGGGAGACAAAGGGTTGAATTGCGAGAGGACTCAATATCTCTAGATCAGGTACCTGGCTCATGGTTTTGTCGATGATTTATACTGACGCTTGTGGTGCAACAGGCACGCCGTATTGCAATGCAAAGTGCTTGGAGGAGCGTTCGAGGATGAAGAGATTCCCACTATCATGACTCCCTCATTCCCTGTTACAGTGCGAGATACGGCTGGGAACTTTATTTCTGTTTCAACACTTTCAAGACCATGTAGAATAATGAATCCGCATCAAACCGATGACCAGTTTATGATTGCAATGCAGTTATCCTTCCATTTTCCCTTCCTCTTTTTGGTTGCGGGAACGATGTTCAATGCATTAGTTGCGTCCACATGGCCGGGTGATCTACACGAAGAGTCCTGCTGTTCGTTGTGAGTCGGAGCGAATTCTGGTAGAGATTTTCTGGCCCCCTTGCGAGCCTTTTTTGAAGACGTATCATTTTCTTCGGAGAGTGTCTTCGTTTCTTTCCGATCGATGCCATCTAGTCGACTCTTCTCTTCTTCCCTCGCTAATGCTTTCCCTGCCCTTTTCGCGGCTCTCGCCGCCTTGCGCTCCTTTTTCAATTTCTTTTGTTCTCTGCGCTGCTCCTTTGTCTCTGCATCGTCGTCCGATTTCCGCTTCTTACTCCTCCTTATGTCTCCTGCGATCTTGTCGTGCACAGGCGCCGATGCGCTGCTCTCGCACGGGTCGTCATCGGTGCCCAGCACTGGTCCCCTGAAAAACCTCGCATACAGACCGCGCTTTGCAGCCTCTCTCTTGGCGGTGGCCAAGAGCGAGAGGCGGCTCTCGTCAGTGGTGGGGTTCGGGGTGGTGCTGCCCGAGGTGGAGGCGGGGGTGCCGGAGACGGGTCGTCGGTTGGAGATGATGCCGGTCGTCGTGCGCCGAAGGAGGTCTGTCTGGGCGAACGCGTGAATGAGCGAACGGAGAGCTTGAAAATCGGGGTACCTTGGTGTCCTCATCTTCGTCGTCACTTGATACTCTGATTGTGATCGCCTTGGATGCGGCGGTGAACAAGCTGCAGGTAGGATGGTAAACTGAGTGCCTGGGGACACTGAGAGGACGTACTGGTCCCAGAAGGGGAAGGCCTCGTCGCGGTCTTTGCCCAGACCGCTGAGACTTTTCTTTGGTGGGATTACAAGGGGCTTTGCAATGGCACCCTTGCGAAGGCCAGTTCCAGTTCCAGTCCATCCGTAGGACGTCAAATAGGTGTGTCCGTAAGATGTCATGTACATGTCACGTGCTTTATCGACCTGCAACTTCATACCACCCAAGTTCACGGCCCCAGCTGTTCCACATCCTTTCCAGTACCCTCATCTTCTCCCACCGACCCAGACTAGGATCCTCCAGGTCTTGCACATCCTCGAGGAACCCCTCTCGGAGACGAGATCGCGTAGGCAACGACGTGAGCGCATAGTGCCGAAGATGCGTCAATGACAACACAAGCAGTCCCGTTGTCAACGGCGGTATCAAGTTTGAGGATGGATCTACGTAGCGCAGTTGGTCTGCATGCCTTTGCGAAGCCTTTGGTTGGAATAACAAAAGACGTTCGATCCTCCTTATCCAGAGTCAGCGATACCCCAGGTGGCACGAGATTTGGCGAACCTCATCGCGAGCCAAACGCTCGTTTGGCGATGTTTCCCACCATACCTGTTACGGCTGCCAAATACAAGTTGCTTGAGGGACCCTCCGACCACGTATACGATGGCGAGAGCAGGTGCGACTCCGACGAACGCAAACGTGAGTTCTTGGGACTTGAGCAACTTGTCGATGCCCGTCAATGCTTGGTCAATGTCGACCTGGCACCAATCAGTCAGGACCCAAAGGGACGATTCTTGCACGCACCTTTGCCTTTTGGATTTGTACAAAGAGTGACCTTAATAAAGTACCAGAGACAGCAGATTTGAAGGGCTGTTTGATATCGTCTTCGTAGATCTCAAGGATGGGTGTAAGGTCTCCCATCCGTATCTTGTCCGACAAGGCCGCCAACTGTGCTTGGGTATAGCCTAATTTATCTTCGGCGAGTGCAAGTGCCATTCGCTCGAGGGACTGGAGAATACATGAGAATTGGACCAAGGGACGGGAAAACAGCATACATTCAGGTCAGCAGACACTGCTTCACGACGGACAATGACACCTTCCTCCCCGCCTGCTCGGATAGTCCTCAAGACCTCACGAAGAGGCTCCAGGAGCCAGTCCGCGACAAAGTTATGTATGGTCTCTAGTGTATCATTTGCCAAATCGGTCAGCGTCGCCCGAGAAGCATAGAGTGTCTTGATGCAATAAAGAGTCAGAGGTGGAAGGAGTAATAAACGCGGCCACAACAACGTCAGCCGCGATGGTCGACGAAGTTCCTTGTCCTCGAGATAGGATGTATGCTCCGTCTTGCGCGTCACCAGGATTGTCTTGGACAGCGCCGCGAAATTAGCCAGTGGATCTTGTTCCGACAACTCGACCGATGCCGCCGAACCCAGCGCGATCACGAACTCGACAAAAAAACCCGGGTTAGGCGCACCGTCATTGTGCTTCACGGTCAAGGCCCGCATAAGCGCGGGTCTCATCCCAATGAGTTTGCCCAGCACTTCCGCCTTGTCATTTCGAATCTTCTCGTTGTCTTCACGCTTCAAACGACACTCGTCGCGCGAGAGACGGAGAGGGAGATATAAGGCGAATGCGACTCCATTCATGAGGCGTCTGACAGTGTTGTTCAGGATGGAAAGGACTGTAGAGGTGGAAGTTTGTGCTTCAACGTAGAAAACAGGATGAACACGCGTCGACGGGTTGCTCTTCAGGTGAGGGAAGAAGATCGAGGTAAATGGATCGGGTTGGCGTTGGCCCTGGTTCAAAAAAAAGTCACGGAGAGAGGAGGGGCGGAACGTCGACAAGTGCAGCGCGCCGTCGTTGGCTCGCAGGACTCGTAACAAGTTTAGAATTCGTTTCGGGAGAGCTGGCGGTGTCAACGATTCGTTTGAGACAAAGGGTATTGTACACTTACTCTGCAAAAGGTACAGGGCAGCGAGCTGGTTCGACTGCTCGACTTCGGCCCACCACTCTGCATCTTCTTGAGCGGTGCTTGCCTCGTTCAAGTACAGGTCGAGCGCATTCGTGTACAAACCAACAGCTATCCTTACCAGTTCGGACTGGTGCGGTACGTCTGTTTGCAGGGTCAATACGTTGAGGATGGCGTCTGCGTCGATTGTCGCAGTGTGTTCATCGATGTTGGCAAGGGCAACAAGCGGTTCGGTGTAATGAGCAGAGTAAACCGAGGACATGGTAGTAAGGACAACAACTCATTCGTCCCTCCATATCACTTTGCCTGCAGCCCACTTGTCTCCCCACATGACACGCTTGTGATACACCTTTCTCAGCTCCCTGAATTCCCTGACAAAGTCGTCCACGTCTGACGCGTCGTTGGGCCCAGAAGACGATGAGGATTGGATAAATGACGATGCAAGTGCTTCAGACGTGTTGTCCTGGTCCGTCGTCGCATGCCGGAGTCGCATGAGGAGGAATTGAGGACTAAAGCGCTGCATTCACGGTCAGACCAACGTCGAGCTCGCCGAGGCGTCAACCCACTTGGTAGACCTCCTTTTGCTCGCGCTCGATCTCTTTCCATCGTGCCTCGAGCGACTTTGCTTGGTCGAATGCGTCCTTGGTCTCAGATCGCAGCTGGTACAGTCGGTCTTGCAGCGACAGATTCGTTTCTGCAGAGCATGTTCTCAGTCACGCGACGGCGGTGGATTCATGCGGACGGACGGGCGATCGCTTCGTTGGCCATTCCCAGCTCTGTTTGTGACTGGTAAAGCGCCTTGACGCTCGAGTGGGAGTGGAACACGGCTTGAAAGTATGCTGGGTCATTCAAGAGGTCCTCGAGATCAGCTCGACTAGCGATACGGGTAAATCAGCAAGTGTGTACGACGTCCGAGAGCTCGACGTGCCTCAGATGAGACAGTTCGGGGAATTCTGCCATGAGCGGGGTCACCATGGTCGTCGTGGACTGAGCTTGTCCTTGTTGCTTTCTCATGTCCAACGTTCTCCCCGGCCAACGTGTCCCAGCACAACACATCAACCTCAAGCTGGGACCGGGCTTGCTACAGCTCTCAGCCAATCGCGGTTATTCAGACACTCGGCCCATCATATCAACCCGCGCAGGGCAAGTCCACCATTCTGCAAACAACAGTCGATGGTGGGTGGAGGGTAATGCACGGCGAGTGAGTCTGTTCGCCATCTCGAGACATCTCCAGTCATCTTGTTTCAGTATGTCCCAGCACCCCAAGAAAGTGTGATTGGCGTCGTCCTCGGTCGCAGCGGCGAAGGATGGCGAGTCGACATTGGCTCTGCACATCCTGCGCTGCTCGACGGACTCGCTTTCGAAGGTGCTACCAAGAGGAGTAAACCTAATTTCAAGGTATGCAATCTACCATCCCCCACTTTTTCAACTCATCTCTTTTGTAGGTTGGAGCTTTGGTTTATGCTCGTGTGTCCCTCGCACACAAGGACATGGACCCTGAATTGGAATGTTTCGATGCTCAAACACACAAGGCAGAAGGTTTCGGTGAGCTCAGTGGTGGATTCGTTGTCCAGTGCAGTTTGCGGATGAGTCGGTTGTCAGTATTTCGCGGTCCAATGTGGGTCTCAAACACTGACAACGTCTGCAGTTTGTTGGACCCAAAACACTTTTTGCTTCCCTTTCTAGGTTCACAGTTTCCACTGGAGGCGGCGGTAGGCATGAATGGCAGAATCTGGGTCAGTGCCAAAGAAGTAAAGCAGACAATTGCCGTTATTCGATGTGTCGAGGCTGTCGATCCTGATGGTGGCGGAATGGATGAAGGGGGTGTCAAAAAGTTTTTCAGTAGACTCGAAATATAACCATTTGATGGAGTAAACCAGAGTGCACGTACGACTTTGTAGCGGCTGGACTAGTATATTGTTTGATGATGATACACTTGAGTGGAATACAAGCAGAGTGGGATGAACCACCTATTCATCGTCTGCTACACGGGCTCGCTTGAGGGCTCTCCTGCCTGCACCAACACTCTGAGAGTCTTCGTCACTCACTGTACCAGAGCTTCGGCGCATGGCTCGTTTGCGCCTCTGATACTCTCTGTCGCGGTTTTTCTTTTGCTGAGCTGCGGTAAGCTCCTGGGTTCTTGGGGCTGGTGGAACGACGACGGTGGTGACCCCAGGGGTAGTCGGATGTTTGAAGTCGTCCGGTGCAGGAGTGGACTCCTCGCCTTCACCCATCAGATCTAGTGACTGTGGTTTCGAGAGTAGGCAAGTGGGGGAAAGCAAAGCCGAGTGGACATGCCTTTGACCAGGTTCCGCTACTGCTCGAGAACAAGCGGTCTCCGTCGCCTATTTCGTGTTTCCGTCGTGCAGCTGCGCCCTGGGTTGGTTTGAGGTAACCGTCAAAGCCGTGTATGATGTTCCCGGTCGATGCAGTGTCTGTAAGATAGGCTGTCTCGAGGTTGTAGATGGACAGTTCGATATGAGCCTGGTCGAGTGGGTTGGCTGCTGGTCGCGCGTGAATGGCAGGACACACCAGCTGACGGTCGGCAGCCCGTTTCTTGAGGAGCATCTTTGCGAGCTCATCCTTGACCTTGTCGTAGCGCGCCTTCTCTTCAGCGCTCACTGGTGGGTCCTTGTTCGTCATCGTCGCTGTGCTGCTCGCCGTTGTCTGCGACGTTGGCCAAGTGTACCGCCACAACCACTTTTGACTTCCTTTTTCGGTCAGCATACGCGTCTTGCTCATCGTCGTCCACAATGTCCTCAGCTTCACCGCCGCCCCCGCCGCCAGAAATCCCGCCTCAGGACAAGCAATCACAACCGTCCGAACAACCTTCAGCGCAGGATGGCGCTGCCATGGACACAACCCCAGATCAGCCCCCAGAAGAGACCTGGGACGATATCCCCGCTGACATCTTGTCTCTGAGCACGGATGAAATTCTCACTAGAATACGTCTCATAGAAAACGACATAAAGGTCCGTGTACCCCCACAGCCAAGCCTCCAAACCGGTTGAACGCGTGACTTCAGGTCATGAAATCAGAAACACTACGGCTACAACACGAACAGAGCGTCATGAAGGAAAAAATTCGTGATAATGGCGAGAAGATCAAGCAGAACAAGGTTCTCCCTTACCTCGTCGGGAATGTTGTCGAGGTAATCCTGTCCTGTGCCGTCCTTTACATTCCCCCTCTCATCCTGTTCCCTCTAGATCCTCGATGTCGACCCCGATTCCGAAGAGGATGGTGCAAACCAGGACCTGGACTCAATGCGCAAGGGTAAATGTGCCGTAGTAAAGACATCCACCCGACAAACCGTTTTCCTTCCGCTCATCGGTCTCGTCCCTCCCGAGCAACTCAAGCCTTCCGATCTTGTTGGTGTCAACAAGGATTCTTATCTCATATTGGACAAGCTTCCGACCGAATTTGACTCTCGGGTAAAGGCAATGGAAGTCGATGAACGTCCCACTGAAACATACACCGATATTGGTGGACTGGAGAAGCAGATCGAGGAATTAGTGGAAGCAATCGTGTTGCCGATGGAGCAGGCAGACAAATTCAAGATCCTTGGTATCAAACCACCGAAGGGCTGTCTAATGTATGGACCGCCTGGTGCGTTCACTGTCTTTAACGCTCCCTTCTTCATATGCGAACATTGCCTAGGTACCGGAAAGACCCTTCTTGCGCGTGCTTGTGCCGCGCAGACGAAAGCATGTTATCTCAAGCTTGCTGGTCCTTCGCTGGTGCAGATGTTCATTGGTGATGGTGCAAAGTTGGTCCGTGATGCTTTTGACCTTGCAAAGGAAAAAGCTCCAGCTATTATCTTCATTGACGAGCTTGATGCCATCGGCACCAAACGATTTGACTCTGAGAAGAGTGGCGACCGTGAAGTTCAGCGAACGATGTTGGAGCTCCTCAATCAGCTGGACGGTTTCTCGAGCGACGAACGTATAAAGGTAAACCTCTCGAGCATTACTATTTGGCAATTCCTGACACTACGTTGTAGGTTATTGCAGCTACGAACCGTATCGACATTCTTGATCCCGCCCTCCTCCGTTCCGGACGACTAGACCGTAAGATCGAGTTCCCTCTTCCAAACGAGACAGCGCGAGCGCGTATTCTTGAAATCCACTCTCGCAAGATGACTGTCAGCCCCGACGTCAACTTTGAGGAACTTGCTCGAAGCACGGATGAATTTAATGGTGCACAACTCAAGGCGACATGCGTGGAGGCTGGTATGATCGCTCTTCGGGAGGGTGCAGCAAAGTTGACCCACGAGCATTTCCTGAGTGGAATTGCAGAAGGCAAGTCTCCAGACTTGGTTTCGCTGTCGTACCTCATGCAAGTTTGTGAACAGTGCAAAGTAAGAAGAAGAATGATTTGATGTACTTTGCATAGTTTCCATCCTCGCTCATGTCTAGGATGTTCGCTGTATGCAATCATTTGTTTTAGATGAACATGACACGGATCCGAGGATGTGCTGCTTGATGCAGTAGTACGGACACTATCGCGTCGGAATCTATACTTGTGTTCGGTACGTTTTTACTTATAGGTGGGTTGATTGGGTCCTTTCTAGTGCGAAATGTACATTACCCCTCGTTACGAACATTGAACTCTCAGGCAGCCTGCGTGGTTGTCGCAGAGGTTTGGATGAAATCGTTCAGCCCCTTGCAAAGGGTGTGTCGAACGCAGACTGCGTTCCCTTGTTCTCTATGCAAAGGCCTACTCCACGTCGACATACATTCATTAAATGCACCAAGTCATCTGCAGCGAAAGCACTCGAACATTAGAGACTCTCTGGTAAGATGAGGGGAAGCATCATTCCGTTCATTCAAGATCAAACGGAATTCAAAATCACTTGTGACATGGCGCTGATTCAGTGTACACTGCATGTCCCTTGATGGCTTTCATCGCCCCCT
>JBBPNZ010000061.1:0-43799 GCA_038091195.1 Phylloporus rhodoxanthus | reverse complement strand
GAACTCAACAACAGCAACAACCTTCGGCGTCACTGTTTGGTACTCAATCAACGGCGGGCACTCAGCTGCAACAACCATCCGCCCCGTCCTTGTTTGGTCAGCTTGCTTCTGGCTCCCAGCAGCAGCAGCCCTCCACTTCGCTTTTTGGCCAACCTGCTGCGAGCGGCACCCAACAAACAACGGGCACATCCTTGTTTGGACAGCCCGCAGGGACCGCTCAGCAACAGCAGAAGCCTACCACCTCTTTGTTCGGCCAGTCCGCGACTGGGACGACGTCCTTGTTTGGCCAACCTACCACTGGAACGCAGCAACAGCCTTCCACTTCACTGTTTGGTCAACCCACAGGGACGACGCAACAACCTCGAACTACATCATTGTTCGGGAGCACGACGCAGCCAGCCACGATACAACCATCGACCACGTCCCTATTTGGACAGCCCGTGACTGGAGCCCAACAGCAGCAACCCTCCGCTTCTCTGTTTGGCCAACCTGCAGGGACGACGCAACAACCGCAAAGCACGTTTGGAACGCCATTGTTCGGTAGTACCCAGCCAAGTACTACTACGACGCAAACGCCAAGTCTGTTCGGTTCCACCACTCAGACGCAACCTGCGACAATAGGTCCCGGTCTGTTTGGGAATACCTTGCAGACTCAGCCCGCACCGAGTTTTGGCACTAGTACAATCGGCACCTTGTTTGGTGCGCAAAGACAGCCATCGTGAGTGCTCCACGTTTTTTGCTAGTATTATGGCTGACATGCACTCCCAGCGCCATGAGGTCCGCAATCTTCACATCAGGACTTGACAAGAAAGACTGACGAGTTTTTGTTTCCATAAGCGTTTCACCCGCTCAGCCCACTGGGCCAGTTTTGTTTTCAAAAGCAACGAAATTCAACGATTTACCCGAGGAAATCAGAAGGAAATTCGAGAGCTTGGAGTGAGTCATTCTCCTTGACGGGGTAACACGCCCCCTGATGTTCCCTCAAGTGGTCACATCCAAGGTCGCGTGCAAATAAGTAATGATCTCAAGCAACGTAAACTCGGACAAGAGCCCACCAAGGGTCAAGAGCTTATTCGTGAAGTCCACAAGGTATCATGTTTTGGTTGACTTTTCCCGGACAAGTCTTGATTAGTTTGCCCTGTTAGGAATTGTTGAGCGTTACCGCGATCGTCCAATCGGATGTCCTTTTCACCAAGGATCTCAAGGAGAAAACAGACCAGGCTGTTCAAGATACCATCATCGCAACCCGCATTGTCGACGGGTTCAAAAACCCCCACCAACTGGGGATTTACCTCAAAAATCATGCATCATTTCCATTAGAGTGCGTTATCTTTTCTCCCGCGAGGATTGTGCGTGATGATGATCGGACAGATTCTTTACACGCGTGACGAAACAAATGCAAGAACGATCGCAATGGTACAAGAATACGATCGAGGTCAATCCTTTGTTTTTATTTTTTCGTTGATATTTATATCTGCAAAGCAAATCGAACGCAAGCTGTCCTCCACTGCTATACAAGCACAAGCCACCCCGCACGGTCAGATCTTCCGTGCTCTCTTCGCTTTACTATTAATATCCCTTCTGCTTCACGCGTTCAGTGATCACGTCTACCTTGCAAACTCAACACGCGATTTTTGTGTCGCTCGCGGCAAAGACGGCTGCCGCAGATGCAGAATTGCAAAAGATCAAGGCGCTATACACCCAACTGTGGCGTGCAAAGACGGGGAGCATGAGAGATCCGTTCAACGACCTCGATCGGGGGAGTGGCGGGGATTTCGGGATGGAGTCGTTGCGTGTGGCATAAGATAACCCATGGGACTGGGTCTGTACGGGTGTGAGTTACTTCTTGTACTCTGCTTATATCCAATGTAAAGGATTGACGATTCGAAAGGAATATGTGATTACTTTTACACTTGTTCACCACAGGAAAAAATTCCAACTTGTGACTAATGACGTTGCCCGGCCGTGATTTTTATCTTTGGCTTTGTGCTAATTCGTCAACCCGCTCGACTTAACCCTGGGGGTCGATTGGGATCCGCTCGAGCTCGACCTACGGCATCTTCACTAATCTGCAATATTAAGCTCGAAATCTCGCAGGATTGGGATGCAATGTTCCTGGAACCGTCCATCACTTGCCAAGATTATGGGGTCTCACGGGAAGCCCTTTGCCTGCAAGATGATGAGGGAGAATGACATTGGCTTCCCAAGTTACAACCAATGGAGTACTAGACGAATATTCGGCCGGGTAACAATGCGAAGACCTGGAAAGTACAAAAAACTAATTCTCCGTGGTAAAGAATGTCAAGACGATGACGTAGTGCTGAAAACGTGGAATGTTCTGTGTGGAACGGCTAGGCCGTGTCGATTACTGGCTTTGGTATGCCAAGCGCTACCTGGCGGGAAAAGTGCTGGATACTTCAAACAATTGAAGGTGAACGTTATTTTGCAGTTCCATTTCCGGTCAGGGACGCGATCGCTACTGCCATTCGCGTGCGCACGTCAGGAACTCTTCTGTAGGCAGTGCGCCATTCTTGTTCTGGCAATGGGACAATGACCTTGTTACCCTTCCCAGTGAACTCTATGACGGCCAGATGGCGAACCAAGGATCATCGCGACTATCCTTTGGAAATGTCCACTACAGTCGATGAGGTGCGTCTTGCATTCTGGATGGAGACGAAAAATGGCTATCCAAATGTGTAGTGCGGCGCTTTAGCGTGGACACGGGAGGGAAAGTTGATTACGATCGACGCCCGTGGGGAGGTCGTCCTCGAGGGAAGAACCGATTTTTAAGTTCCGTGCCATGGTTCCACTGCGGCACGAGGCCGTTAATATGTCACATTTCTAGAACCCATACTATGGCGCTGTTTGAGCCGCTCAACCCCGCCCGAACTGCGTCACGCCGTCAGCACATGCCAGACAGGGAAAACACTAGACGCTGGTGCACGTGTTTACGCATGGAAAATGGAATAGTACTGCCACGATTGTGAAATGAAGTGACATCCAATGAAGGTAATGGATGCTGGAGAGGGCAGGCTGCCTCGGGCGCGACGGTGGAATGGACGAAGACCCACGACACGCTACCTATGCTACTACTGCCTACAACCGGGCCACCAGCCACTGCCCAGGACCCCTGCCACCGCCAAGGGGACGACAGCGCGCTGGACCCACCGGTACAATACTATTACTCAATCTACCCGATCAGGATCTGTTGGCCACCAGTACTACAGAAATGACCTCATACAATAGATCGCAGTGGGTCCTGCATTCTGACAGGTAATGGGGTTTGTTCACAGTGTCCTCTATGGTGAACAACGATTGTGAGGAATGGCAGGACAGTGAGAAAGAGGACGAAGACTGTGAGGGCAGGCGACGTCATGTCAAAGACGAGCTCGGCGGCGGCCATGCAGAATGTACCAAGGACAGGTATAACAAAAAGAAATTTTGACAGGGCGGGATGATTCTGAGGGCAATTTAGGACACGACACGACCACCGGTAAGAAGTGCTTACTTGGACGAAGCATGTGCTGACAGCCAGGGGAAGGCTAATGGTGTAAATAAGAAGTGCCAGCGCCGAGGGCAACAAAGTCTTAGATCCAGATAGGGTGAGAACGCTACGTGGAAAACAGACAATGGAATCAGCGACAAGGGAATATATTCAAAGGGAAGGACTCACACAAGGAGTGCTGAGAGCTGGTCGATCAACCAGGTAAGAGCCAAAGTTGTGATCAACAAGCAAGGTACGTACCGAGTTCAACGAGAGTTTGTGCAAGTCCTTGAGCTCTTTTGTGAGGTCAGTCGGAGAGACATGTTGTGGGTTGATCTGCTCGTGAGAAAAATACAATCTGCGAAGGGCACAGATGGCGCAGAACGATATCATAGGAGGACGTGAAAAGGTGGTAGGAAGAGTTGATTTCACCTGGGCGGTCATGTACATTCATGTTATATGCAAGCGGTATTTACACCCACTTGGGAGTGGAAATGGCAGTCCCCTCCGTCGCCGACGTTCTACCTCGGGCCCTGACGTCTCCACCCTGAAAGGGTCCCTGTCAGGGATTACTGTAATATTAATGTAGTGTGTGGACCCACATTTCTCCGCGACGGAAGCAATAATGACATCAGTCGCTATCAGAAACCGCCTCATTGCGGAATGTGCACTTAACCACCCTTGAATCAGTGCCCGTGCTTGCTCGCATCCTCGTCCTTATTCCGCAACCCCGCTTTACGTGTCAATTGTGCTTGGCATCCATGTCCCTCACAAGCAGACTTCACCGTTGCGGATGCCCACTAATCATCGCCATCCGTCAATCTTGACTCTCATCCACGTATTTTTAATTCTCGCCCCACTTGCACCAATACGTATAGTACTTGCGCGCTCATTCGCCCTCGCTGAACCCGACACTCACCACCTGCACCGAAGCCAGCGTGCCCAAGTACATGCACATACGCAGACAATCCTGGTTCCTCAGTGCTCTGTATGTGTACGCTCAACCTGCATGGATGCCCACTCGCCTATCCGTGCACTCTTTTTGGCACAGGAACACCTGGGAACGAACAGATTGTTGCAGTCTGCACGTGTGCATGCACGCTCATCCCGTCGTGCCGTGATTGTCCTCCGATCTGCGTTCCGGCACGCAAACATAGCAGCCACATACTATGAGCTCAGTCACCAGTGGGTTTGTAGTGTATGACACTTACGTAGTACATCATATACCTTGGTCTCTCAGATCAAATGTTTGAACAGAGTACAGTTCTGCGACTATGACGGTAAATTTGCACATTTAATCCGTCGCATATTTTTGGACTGTCGTCGCAGTTTCTCACGATTCGCCGCATTTTTTTCACTTCTCGCCGCGTTTTTCTTTCCTTGCCGCGCTTTTTTTCACTACTTTGTACTATTGCTGAAGTGGTACAACTCGTATGAGCTGTAGCAGAAGTATGAAATGTAAGTAAGCGGGATCAATCAATCATCATACGTATGGGTACGGGCTACTTTTACTACCCGCACCAAACCCGCTACCCACAGCCACAGGTACTGAGACCCGTGGCACTATACTGCAACGCGTTGATGCCGATATCGACGCGTCATTGTGAACGTCCCATCGGTGTCGACATGGCACCGTTGCTGTGTTATTGTCATTGCGTGCGCTGCAGTGCATCGAGTAGGAGTAGGAGGCTGGAGGAGTGGTGGAGGCAAGGCCATGGCATCGACCTAGCATCGTCATCGTCCTCGTTGCGCATGTTGCAACGTGTCGAATGGGAGGTGGTGGTGGTGGTTGGTGGTATGGGCATGGCCGCGTCATCGTCATCGTCACGCATGTCGCAATGGGTCAAATGGGAGGTGGTGGCGTTGTCAAAGGCACGGCGTCGACGTAGCGTCGGGCGTCTTGTCCCCACCCCTCAAGGCTTCATGCTGGGTCGTTGGACGACACGTCGTCATCGTGGTTGGGTTTAGGCATCGGGTCGTTGTCGACCTCATCCTCTAGGTGTGCAATTGCGCACACCTCCTCGTTGCCGTGGTGTCGTTGATGGCGCAGGGCTGCCATCAACGACATGGGATCGTCTCCGTCGTGACCGGCGACCGGTGACTGGTGACCCCCAGCCGTACGGCCGTGGTGTGATTGGCGGCACTAGGCCGTCGTCGACTCGTCATTGTTGCCGTCGTCTCCAGGCGGTGTGACCACCAGCCCTGCAGTCGTGCACACGACGACGACGGCGATATTATGTCAGTTGTAAAGTTCACAAGTGCGGGAGTGAAAAAAAGCGCGGCGGGAACAAGAAAAGTGGTGAAAAGCGAAGAAAAATGCGGCGAACGGTGAGAAAATGCGACGGATTATGTAAATGTGCAAATTTACCGTCATATGCGACGGCTGTCGCTTAGGATAGTCAAAAAAGGAATCAACCAATTCCAGGCTTGCTCACTTACGAACAGCTATAGAAACCCGTTGGGTGGAAATGTCTGAAACGTCTAAGTGCGGTCTTCGCTTCGGACGAACTTAAATTCTGCAAAAAGTGTCGTGATACTTATACTACTCAACGATCCTTTGCTCACCCCCAGGGGCTCATTACGCATGGAAGTTGGGCCCAATCAAGATCGTTCGGATCGGACCGTTCCGTTCCGTTTTCCCACACATGGTCCTAAACTGCCACTCGAACTTTGCCACTTCGCTCCTCGTTTCATGTACAAAGCACCTTTACAAATGGTATAGAAAGGCGCTACGCGAAATTCAAGCGGAGGGCTGCCACACTCTCTTGGAACGAAATCCCAGAATGGCAGAGAGACAACGAGTACATCATGGGTTTTTCTGCGACATTCTGTCTATTCGCTGGCTATTGTGTTCGCTGGTGCCTGTAAGCATTCCCGAAATCTTGATGGTGATTTAACATATATCACATCCTGAAGGTGCCACATACGTCGTCCTAAGTCCGGACTATGCGAAGCCGACCCATCGGGGTGCGGGTGTTTATATGCCTCGGATTATGTGCCATGCGTTGGTCATGCGGCATGGTACACTGAAGGTATTCTCCGAAATGGGCTTTGGTTGGCTGCTCAGTTCGGGCACTTTATACATAGTGGGTGCATTAATTTAGTGCGTTTTCCTCGTTCGCCGTGAATTTGCGTTCCCTGATGCGTTTTTTGATTTCATTCCCGCCCAGCGCCAACCGCATTCCCGAGCGGATTGCACCAGGAAAGTTTGATTATTTTTGCGCATCGCACCAGATTTTCCACGTCTGCGTAGCCCTGGCCGCACTAACACATTGGTGTTGTGTGTCGACTGTTGGCACACTCAATTGGGCAGCGTCTGCAACGCGTGACCGATTCACCGCTTTTCCCACGCCAGTTCGGTTTGCATGTTGGTCTTGCATGTTAGTGATAGATGGAGAAAATATACACGTTGGCAGACTGTTTCCGACAAATGAAAATTGATAATCATTGTGGAAAACCTGCTCAGGTCGGAACCGTTTCGGGATCTCATCTACGGCTCTATGAAGCGATATCGGGCAGCTCCTTCTCTTCACTAGACAGGATGCGCGCGGGCTTAGTGCTGGGGCGATCGGCTTCCGACGGGAAGTACGATGACAAATGAATTCAATCTCTTGGCGCAAAGTCACCGCCGCACGAATACCTCGAGGCGTAAAAGCTTCGCATTCAGGTACTCTGGCCGTACTGTGCTTCAGGGTTGACAGTCCTGCCCAAGTTGGCATTGGATGTTCATGACTCATACAGGAGACGGGGACTGAAGGGGCAGGACGGCACTCCGATGCGGGTGTACTGTCCAACGTATGCTGTTGGTCGCCGACGTGGTCTTCATTACACGTGGGTTTCATCATTATTGAGTGGCGTCCCAAAGTCGGAACCGAGTGTTTTGATCGTCAAGGATCTTGGCTGGATTTGGATTTGGTCCAGCCGTCTGCAAGCGGTGCGCTAGCAGGCAGAACCCCAGCGCCCCAGCGCCTCAGCGTCGCGCTATCGCGCGCTTCCCCCGCTTCCCCAGCCCGCCGGTTCCGTAAGTCCCTTCTTTGCGCTCGTCGTTGCTGACATCTCCTGCCATGTCAGCGCGTGGGACATGCATCTTTTTATTTTAACATCCCGTTTATAGACTTCAAGGACTAATAGATAGCATGCACTGACATCGCCTTCCAAGCCGACCCGGTCCTATGAAAGGCATTGCTTTATGTGGTCTTGTAGCGTAGGGGTTTGGCCGGCGCGCTCCCTTGGAGCATGTCCTAAGCAGCAGTGCCTCTCGGAACACGCATCCTCGTCCCTAAGCCAAGGTACGTGCACGTTCCCCGCCCCGTCGTCGTCCCACATACTTCTTTTCTTTTTATTTTACTCGGCTCAGCTGTGACCCCCCAACCCGACTCTTGCCTTGCTGGCCATCGCCACACCGTCGTGCGTCGTCGTGCACACCCTCCTGGCCTCGCCATTGCGGCCATCACAAGAACGATGACGGCGCAATGGCAGCCCCGATGCCACGGCGACAACAACAGCAACGACGATGCAATGTCGTCGGTGGCCCAGCGCCATCAACTAGTACATGACGACGACGTGTGCGCAACCGGATGCCTGGAGGACACGACGGCGACAACAACAACAATGACGATGACGGACGCCATACCCCGGTCGCGCTCACCCCGACGCTTTTGCGCCACATGCAATTACAAACACGAGCGCATAATGTGCTCTCGCTTGCGTTTGCATATGAGCGCAAGCGCTCAGGGCCGTCTCTTGCCCTCCGTTGCGAGTACACCCACATAAGTCATGGGTACGGGTTTTGGCCAGGTATGGGTAACATCACAGGGTCGCACAGGAGATGTACGACCTGTTTTGTGCAAACAAATCGGGCGCACTCCCTCCGACCCTGTGCCTCCCACTACCCTGCGGTCGCCTGCTTCGAGCGCGTGGCGACAGCCATTGCGTCCGGGCACATGAGCGGGCTTCGTCGAAGGACGAGGGCGCTACGTGCGACGAACGCCATGTTCGCACGAACACGGCGTTCGTGGCATGCCGTCCCCTCTTTCGTTTCGTCCTCTTTCCATCTATTTCGTCCTTTCCGTCCGTTCTGTTTGTTCTTTGTCTCGTTCGTTTCCTTCTTTCTGTTCTGTTCTGTTCGTTTTGTCCTTTCTTTGTCCTCTTCCTCGTCCCCTCGTGCCGCGCTCAAGCCGTCGCGGCCGCTTACTTTCACGGGCACGGCCGTGACTACACCGCCGTCGTGTCCGGGACACGCTGACTCAGCGGACTTCCGCCCACCAGGCACGAGGTCCCAGAGCACTTTGTTGCTACCATGTGGTCCCTACGCCGTTCCACCGTCACGTGGGATCGCTTCGCCAGTGAAGGATACAGATCAATGATCCCATGTCTCTCAGTTATCCACTTGGTCTCGTCTCGGCTACTAAACCGCGACGACCATCCAAGCGACCAGCTTGGAGGAGTTCACTCGAATGACAAGGACGGATGCGAGACTCGTGACGGACTTTAGTCTAACGTTCAAGGCGCCTCCGTACTACGTTCAAACAGCCTTTGCCAAACAGAATGCTAAACGATTGCACGGAACTGATCGCTTCCTCCCCACAAATTGTGGAAACCTGGTAGAGACGTTCGTGAATGATCGAGATCGTTGGTTCAACTGGTTGGGCGAGAAGATGCAAATTGGTTTTATGTCACGGCGTTGTCATCTCATCGCACACAAGGGTTGATGACACAAGGGTTTCGCTGCTGCAAATGAATGGGTATTATTTTGGGGGGCTTTTTCGTCTGACATTTCTAGTGGGATTAGTGGTTGGCCCCCATGGTTTATCGGGGTGGTCATATCTCAGAAGGACGTGGCCGAGCTGCGTGATAATGGTTCTCTATGCCTGACTTTCTACACTGAAAATCGTCTCCGATTGGTGATGCCTTGACCAAGAATTTTCACACCCAATCAACTAACCTCACTGGACATTCCGAAGAACTGGTGGGTGTTCAAATGCATTGCGTTCGGTCAGCGAAAGCCGTTTTCTACTTTATGTCCATTCAAAAATTGGCTATTGATGTGTAGCGCTGCTTGATCATGTCGATATCTATTCGCCTCGGTCACCTTTCCTCCGGTTGTTTACACAGCCGGAGAGCATAGGTCGTTCTCGGGGTACTTCACTCGACCCACTCTGGCACAACGTCCGTAGCCATTAGGTCATGTCTGCGACGACACAGATTCATCGATGCTACTGCACAAGGCCATTTTCCATCACCTCTATCGCCGCAGACGACTCCAGATAGCGAAACTCACTGTAATCCACAAACCAACATCACCTAGGGTATATTGACATGCCACGGCGAGCACAGGTCAACCCTGCCGCACAGCGTTGAGCTTCCTAGAGAATGCTTCCCTGCACTGATAGTGCGTTACCTCACCCCTACCGTCATTGATCAACCCTGCCCTTGAAAGAAAGACAAACGGCTCTCTTACCGTGGCGCATGTACTGCAATGACGCTGTTCCCCAGTCGCTTATGACACTGCGGACATCTGAAAAAAAAGGTTGAAGATAAACATAACAAGCCACTGAGCATCAGCAGTCCCCGACGTACATCCGACTGTCCGTCACCTTGACCCGTCTCGACTCGAGTTTCATCAGTTGTCTCTCCACGTCTTCCTTCCTCGCCAAGTTCACCTCACGTACGACACCATTGTCGAAGACGGGCGCACGTAGCGATTGCACTAAAAACGGTCTCACGTCGAGGGCGTTTACCAGGGGCGGGAGAAGCTGGAGAGTCTCAATTGGATCGAGGCGCGCACTGTGGCGCGCGATCAGGGACAACGCAGGAGAGAGTAAGTTGGGCGGGTTGGGAATAGTCGGCCGGAGATACAACTTAAGGAGGGTAAGAAAGGTAGCAGAAGGTGCCGGCGTGGAGCCCGAGATCCGTTTGCAATGTCTGCGAGCCGAGATGAGAGAGCGAGAAAACAACTTGGAATCAAGCTTACTCTTCGGCCTTTGCAAAGTCTCCTAGTTTGTAGACGTACAGCTCGAGCGCATGTTCGTGCCTACCCATGCGACCCAGCAAGACCGCACGTGCTTCGTAAAGATCTAGCGTAGGATGATTGAGTTGTACGGAAGCCCGCAGGGGCTTTTGACCCACCTTCCGAGAGCAATCCATACAGCCGGTCGGGCCGATAATATTCCGTCGTATCGATAAACCTGAGAAGTTTCGTATACACCTCTGCACGCTTGTCTGCTCCAGACAAACAGGCATCCCAACAAGGCATGAGTCTTCGGATTGATATATGCACAAGATAGATAGGAGAAATCACTGACCCTCTTCTCCTTTTCTCTTTGCAGTTATCGTAGTCTCGAGATACATCTCGGCCAGCCGATCGTGGAAAGTAGCACTCTTTTCCTCTTTCTCATCAACAAGGTATTCGAGGTATCGCGTCGCTACATGAGGGTCAAATTTTTCGAGGTAATCTGTAACCGGTCCACGAGGAAGTTCAACGTCATCTGAAGTAAAGATCTAGTTAACCATGAATGAGGCGAACACTAGGAAGAGGTAGCGTATTGACCAACCTTGAACGCTATCTCCCGATCTTGCTCAAACACCCAACGTGCAGACTCAAAGATCTGGTCCAGGTATTCCGGGCCCAGTTTCTGTAGGTATGAGATAGAAGGACTGAGTTTATTCATCATGTCGTCTTCCTTCTCACTGAGCCTGTCCAAGAATTGAAGAATGTTAAGATCGAGCCGCGGATCGAAGAACGCTGAAGACATACTGCTCTAGTAACTTGAGCGCCTTGGCGTGCATCTTCCTCCCGTTATACAAGAATACAAGTTCCGCATGTTTCTGTACCCCAGAGAATGTGTTAATAACCCCGTCTCTCCTTGCAATGCGAGAACAGGCAACAGATGCCGAGCGAGCGAGCGACAAACAAGAGAAAAATTAAACTCACCTCCCTTGCTCTTAGTTCCTCTTCCACTTCCTCCACCTCACACCAATTTGGCAACCGACAAAGTGGACCCAGCATACTTGGTCTCCCGATCAAATAGCTCTTGAACAACGCTGTATCGACGATCTGAGCTCTCTTGACAAGCTCATCTTCGGTGAGATCCGCAAGTGCAACACCAGATGGTAGAGCATAGAGAGCAGCAGGGGAAGTAGAGGATAATGTCGGGAACAAATGCGACTGCGAAGGGGTTATTTGATGAACGGCGAGTGCGCCAGCAAGTTTAGGCCGAAGAGAAGTCAAGTAACGCCAGAGAGTCTCCAGGGAACGCGTCGCGTCATCTGCACGGAAAGATGACCACACCAAAGGGCATACGAAGAACAAAACAATCACCCACTAGCCCCCATGACCATAGCAAAGTAACACGCACTGACAACCTTTCCCTTCTTCTTTCCGTTTATTGAGGCAAGATCGTCATCCTTGGATGCTGCTGCCGCGGGCAACAAAGCACCAAAGCTCGTCTTCGTCCGTGCCCTAACGGAGCCTGCCGGTGACGGTGACCTCGAAATCGCCACAGAAAGTTTGTCTTTACTCGGCGCCGTACTGTCCTTAATCCCTCCATCATTTGACTTGACTGACATCGCGTCCTCCCCGCCGGCAATGCTCCCACCAGATTGCTCCCTTGATTGTGCAACTGGACCCCCAAACAGCGCTACCCATTCATTTCGTTTGACTGCTAATCGCCCGGCCACCTTTTCAGGATACAATGCGACAACCTTGGCGGGATTAATGTCGAGGTCTAGGAAAGTATTTATCGCGTCGTCGTACTTCCCGGATCGGAACCGTGACACGGCATTCAGAGCGAGAATAAGTGTTCGTTTGGGGCTAGGACTTGAGCCATAAACACGGTCGAGTAGGGCTAGTGCTTCAGTGTAGGACGTGCGTGACACCAACTCCTCAATCTGTGCATCCCAATCATGCATAGCAAACCTCCAGATCGTAGTTCCTTCCGAGGTCGCAGCGGTCCGGTCGAGAGGAGTAGAGATAAGGAAGAGACGGGACGGAATCTTGGATGCTGTTGCAAGAGTTGCGCTAGGATGAGTAGATGAAACATCAATCGTAAGTAGCCGTAGAGATGAGTTCGGGACATTCGGGACAGATACTTTTGCGCTATTTGGAGAACTGGATGTCTGAGGGAAGGGGAACGGAATAGTTTGTACTGGGAGCATGTTAGTCGATGAGATGATTTGAATAACAGGGGCTTGGATGAAAATTTGCGTTTGTGATTGTGTTGTCGCTTGCGGTAACGATGAAAAACTCGTGGGGGCTGAAGTGTTGCTTACACTACTAGAAGGTTCTGGTACCGTGCCAGCTGGGAGAATGGAACAAATATATGGATTCACGAATGCTACATCAATGAAGTCAATAATGGAGCACAATAAGAACAGGCACAATATTAAAAGCTCACCAATCTCTTCGGGTTGACTCGGCCAGGTAATGCTGTTACCCTTCGTCTTAGCATCGACATCAATGATAAACCCCTGATCTAACAATCACCATCAACTACGTCTTCAGGAAAGGCAATGGTTTGACCTACTCTCTTTGACAACAATGCCTTCTCCTTCACCGACACTTGCTAAACCAGGTCTTGAGGTCTTACCTCCCAGGCCCAGGGTCATGTAACTCGACAAACCAGAAAAGGTCCCCATTCCCAGAGTTGATGACGAAGGCACAATTGGAACGGATGCAGGCATCGTGACATCAACAACCGTCGAGTTCTCCAATGAAAAGACGGCATACTCCGTCGGAGAGTACGCAAAGCATACGTGTGACGCGTCCAAGAATGCTACACCACGAGGAGAATGGGGAAGCGGGGTCTCCTGATAATCATTGCATCGAAGAGGCACGCGTCAAGTAGTACAATGAGTGAACCCTCAGAACTTGGATATATGCAACGGCTCACCTTGACCTCTTGAGCCTCTCCGTCCTTCCAGGAATACACAACCACTTTCCGACGACACCCTATCACGAGAATGGTTGCCATAGTCGGTATCGGAATAGGCACCCTCTCTGCTTCACTAGCAAACCCTCCAGATGGGGGAGAACCAGAAGAATCTGACCCCTGAACTCCAGGTGCATTATGCACGCGTGAATGAACAGCAAACGACAAAGCACCCTTCGCCTGAGTGAGTCTCGTCGGTGGTGAAAAAGAAGGGAGTGGATACAACGTCGGGAGAGTTTCTGCCAGAAGACGGGTATGAATGATATCGCAATGGACGAGTTGCAAAGACCCGAACCGGAAAGAACAACAAGCGAGTTGATGTCTCTGATGTAGCCTAACTGGTCGATCGCCTTCCTGGAGATTCCGGTCTTCGTCTCGATCAGCGTAGCTGTTGGAGTTGCTCCTTCGGCTGATTAATCCGCGAAACTGAACGTCGGTAACGGCGCACGAACGAGTATGAACGCACCCGCGTCGACCCCTCCATTTAGGTCGTAAATATGTATGTTACCGACCGCCGTCCCGATATATAACCTATCTCCTTGAAAGCCTGTCAATGGGGGTCTTGTGCTCGGATACCAGCTAGGAATTACCCTGAACGAGTAGCGACTCGGGCCGTTCCTTGAATCCGCTGAGCACAGCCGTTGGCGTGTCAAACGGGGCCATGTTTGCTTGGAGTATACCACCACGAGAGCGCTGCGCTGAAGAGTGAACTGAAGACTAAGGCACAGCCACCACTGTTCATCATTCAATTTAAGGTACCGAGGTATGTACATGCTTGGGTATAGACAATTCCGAAGATCATCCTCACTGTTCAATGCACACAATCTACAGAGCAAGCTGCAACCAAGTTCCCCAGGTCAATGACCTACTCGAAACAATAACTCGAAGCAACACACACCAAGGCAAGATGACCTCCAACCACAGGGCGAGCCTCGAAACCATCCGAGACACCACTTATAGTATCATACCAGTCACTCAGGGGCACGCTGTTTGCACCGTCTGCGGCATACTTGTTCACAGCGTCGATGAACATATCTCGGATGGTAATGTTGGTCATAAACGCTGCTGTCCACATTTGCCAGTCCGACTTGGTGTAGGTATGCCTGCCACGCGATACGCGCACGTCACACAGGCGTTGACAGGGAGTATGAGGTTGACTTACCGTGTATCAAGAGGAACACCGTATTTATCTTAATCAGGTACGGTCAACAAATTAACAGAGCAGGCACTTGCTCTACTTACCGACAACAGTGGCATACCAGGCGGTCTCTGCAATACACTCATCAGTAAAATGCAGTTGTTATAAGTATAACCTTACGCATGTCATAAACAGATTGTGGAAACACGTTCGTGCCGAGAAGCTTGTCAGCATATAGGTTATACGACAAACCCCAGCTGAACAGAATGCTTCAGGAAGCACGCTCAGGAAGCCGGGTGCCAAACACACCTGCTGTCATTTCCATAGGACAAATCTAGGTGTTGTCCATCCTTGGCAGTAGCATACTTCAGAATCTGCGGCACGAAGCTGGCCACAATGGACTGGCATAATTCGTCTCAAACGGTCACCTTGTGTGCGGGACTAATATACCTACGCCATAATTCTGCTGGCCGGTCATATCTCCTAGCATCCCGGAGATCTCGGCCATAGCTTGAATGCCAATGACACCCTTGATGGCGAGGTTAGTCTGGTTGGCGAGTGCACCGGCAAAGTCGTCCGTGCTGATCTGGTAAGCGGGGATGAGAGATTCAGAAACGAGATAACCGGTCCATTGACGAAGCAAATCGGTCTACAAACGGTCAAACAGACAACACCGCCAAAGAGATTGACAATGACGCACGTATTTGATGATGATCGAAGCGTCTCTTGTCTTCTGAGTGTAACTCAAAGTCATGATGAGCATATTTCCACATTCTATTTGGTGTGAATAGACAAAAGAAAAACACGAATAAGTTTCACCTTCGAGCGGCATGTCTTCTGCATTGCCATCGTTGTGCCCAATGGCCTTGGGGTATGTAGAACCTGGTGTACATGAAGACCATTACTACAGTCGAAAATAAGACTCACCAAGGTCATGGACCGCGTAAGTTTCAGGCCATTGTCCGGTTGCCTGATACTCGAACAAACCAAGAAGGAGATATTTACCAAGCACAGGATTAGTGTAAAGCAAGACTGGCCAGGTTGGCATGATCACGTCAACCGTGTTTACATTCTGACAAGGTCAATAAAGTTAGAATATTGTATAGATTGCCAGACGCACTCCGTCACTAGATATCTCTGGGGGCGAGTTAGCCAAAGCTAAAAGTCAGCCGGAACGAACCATGAGCCATACCCTTCAAAAACATGAGCACATCGCTCGTATTCCATGAACCATCACTGTTCCGTGATATTGTGAGCTCCATAGCACCGAATGCCTGTCGAATGGACAGCTGAACTATTCCGGCATAGTTGCTGGAAATGGCGGAAGCGTCATTCTCAACTTGCTTGTCAAAGTCCTGCACTCTGAGTACAGCATTAGGGTAGTCGTCAATAAATGCTGAGATCTGTGCATGATCATCAGTTGACGAGGATCGTAAGTTGTAATCTTATAATGTGGCACTAACCATCTGCTCAATACCAGACTGATAGGCACTCCAGGAGTAAAGACTTCGGGCTTGATATGCACTGCCAGCAACAATGTACT
This sequence comes from Phylloporus rhodoxanthus, assembly GCA_038091195.1. NCBI lineage: Eukaryota > Fungi > Basidiomycota > Agaricomycetes > Boletales > Boletaceae > Phylloporus > Phylloporus rhodoxanthus. Next base: position 27,705 of record JBBPNZ010000061.1, on the reverse strand, counting down.
TGACAGCGGGATCCCTTACATGACCAATAGTAAACACAACAGCATCACTGGTGCCAGAAACCGTGCCGAGATCATGGGCAAAAGCGAATACCGGCCATTGATCGCTAATAGCGCGGAAGTTGGTGTCAAATGTGTTCGCCAAAACGCCTTTGTTGATGAACTGAGCGCGCACAACGATATCTTGACCTGTCTGACAGGTCGTCGAAATTCCGTTCTAAAGGAAAATGATCAGACCTGCATGATTCTGAGGCATGTTAACTGACATTCGTCGTGGAATAATAAGCAGCTCCCTCTGCAGAGCATCAACATAGACCAGAATGAAACCAAGATCGCAAACGTACCCATGATGAAATCCTTGTACTCGGTATAATTCTGTTGTTTTTCGAGCCTGACTTGGTGAGTGAAGACCGGTCCAGTAGTGTTGCTCTGCCAGACAACGACCCGGGTATTGTCGCTTGCAGAAACCCATTCGGCGCTGATGTCAGTGTAGACGCTCACCGCGTGTGCATCACCGTCTGTGGATATGACCTGCAAAGTGAGATAAGAAAACGGAGTTGATTGCTTCACGAGATCGAAGGGCTGGTATCCAAAATACGGTCATGAGTATAAATAGGGACATATTGCAGGGATATACCTCGACGGGGCTGATAAAGGTGAGAACAACATCAATCGGTCCAGCGCTTAGACGAAAACATGTAGAGGTCGCTGTGAACTGAAGCAACAGTGAGAAACGTCGAAAACCAGCCAAAATTTGCTAGCTACCTGCACACTCTGTTGGGTTGCGATTATCGACGAGGTACCGGAGACGACGGGGTCTCCGAGGATGGTATACGTTGTCCCGTCAACATTGATGTAACCAGCCCATCCGAGATTCTAGTTGGTGGGTCAGATGAAACCAAGCTACATGAACACACGATCATGCACCCCCGAAGCCCAGAACTGGGGCCATGCCTTGTTCACCGCCACTCCAGCACCCTGTGGAAGCCATGCAGACAAGTAGGGCGACCTGACTACAAGAGGAATAGAGGCAGGGTTAAAAGGTGTCGCAGTCCACGAATATGCGGATGTCACCCCTGTCACCGTGAACAGCGTCGATGACGCTGCGGAGAGCAAACTGGACAACCTCATTTGGCAGAGCACACTTGCAGAACTGAGCGAACTTTGGTAAAGAGACTTCACGTCAGTATATCCGCTCTAACTTGGGATTAAAATCATTTCTCCCAGAGTCTCTGACGTTACGAGAAGGTCACTGATTAATTAATCAGAATGGAGCGTGAGGCAGTCCTGTGACAACGTACATGTAGCGGCCGCATCAAGACCGAACCGATCCAAGTGGTTGGCTTAGCATCATGCAAAAGCAAATATGACAGCACACCAACCAGCATCGACTCTATTGCCAAGACGAACGTCGAACTTGAACGTTACTTTCCAACTGCCCGATGACTCCATTGGCGCGGAATCAGCAGCTAAGAAGATTGAACACACGGTCGCCTTAGTGTATTATGTACTACTACCATAGGGCTAGTTCTGTCGGAGTTGCTGCATGGCAGCCTGCACACAAACCAATAATGATCACGACTCTCACTGATATCAGAAATATCTATCCCCTCGAGAAAGCCAGGGCCGTGTCATCTTTTTCCGCGCGGTGATATTCCTCCTAGGATCGTTCCAATCTGAAATTGCTCAAGCTATCGACTTCACGTCGAATGTCGGACGCATTGCAGTAGCGTGAACAAGGTCAACCCTTCACCAACTTCAGACACATTTTTGGAACAAGCGTAGCTCCACTCTACTCGCATAGTTTCGAAACACCGACGAGCACGCGTCGTCTCAACCTCGAACGCCTCCGGTGGTCGGCAGCTGCCAGGTTAGGCTCTGATACACAGATGCACATAATATCTCTCCGCAGCGATCCAGGGTACACCCGTACCGAAATGACGCTTCATCCGCATTCCAGTATGTGTGGTCTCCAGATTCTTTGGAGGCGCGCCCTCGGTGCCACGGACTGTCTCTTTTACCAGTCCCCGAGGCGCCGATCGCAGACTTGGAACGCGTTGTCCAACTTGAGTTCGTCCTTGTGAGTGCACGATAGTATCTGCGTCATTCGTGGGGCCCACCACCGATACCTCCATGACGCTTGCGCGTCGATCTTCGTGCAAGTCCTACTTACCATCAAGGCTCGCTCAAACGCTCCCTTGAAACATCCAAAGTACATACCACCACACGCATCCTCGACTCGCGGTGTTGTTTCAAGCCCATACATCCCCAACTCGCACACACGCAGCCACCACCACGTCAACTGATGCATTAATGATGCTTGAAACTCGTTCTATGACACCTGTGCCACCACGCTGTACCACCAAATCTTATTCTGACACGCCCGCTAAATGGGCTATACCCACGCAATTACAGCGCCATGTGCTCGCAGACTGACAGCCTATGTGAAAAAAAACGTGGGTGTAACCAAAAATCATCCGACATCGCTGACACGGGTGACAGCCGTCAACGCTTCGTTATAACTTTCTCGCTCAGCGATAACAGTCACCTGCTACTGCCGACTCGATCACCCTAAAAAAGTTCGGAGAAACGTCTCCATGTAATACCTCCGACCGTCAAGGCCCTGATCAGTCCGCAGAGGAGAATGAAAACAAGTGAAAAAGGAAACCATTGAAATCGGCTCCGGCAACTCTGTACCGCATTCCATTTTTACCATCTTGCCATCACCCTGAGCTCCCGCAGTACGCATGTGAGAAAAGAGCTCGGGTACTAGCGTCTAGACCCGCGCATGGCTTGCGCCTCGTCGTCGCCCAACATTTTCCTCGCTATGTATCGTGCTCGTGGCGCACTAATCCAAATGGGTCCTGCTCCAAGCGCTAAGTGTTTGCGTTGACTTGGGAACGCCTGCCGTCAGTGCCAATTGCTTGTACCAGCGTGTAGACTGTTGCTACGAAGCAACCTGACACCACGAGCGAAAGCCTAGATGACAATGTAACATTCAATTGGATAGTCTAAGACATATTGCTGATGAGATGATGTCATGTATGGATGCAGGTTTATCTATCTACAATGCTTCTTGCCGAAAAAAAAAAAGGTAATGCCATTGACACGAAAAATAAAAGCCAATCAAGTTTTCTTAGTGAGAGTAGGGAAGTCGAAGTGGCGGTCAAGTTCAATTCAGACATCAACGCCAGAGATGGTTCAAAGAGAAAAGGGAAAAGCAAAAGATATGGCACTGGGAAGAAAAAAAAAAGAATATACATACAAAATAACATACAGCTTCTATGTTTCATCCGTGTCCATTTTTTTTCTTGCGCAATTCGTTCGGGTCATGACACGACCATCGAACAGGTCGATACCCTGGTCGAGAGATCCCGAAGAACAGTCTTGACAACGCATAACCATGTGTTCGTTCTATCCACTTCGTCGTACGCGCTATCGACCTGCGCACTGATTTTTCGCAAGATCAACCGGCGTAGTGCTTTGGTATCCTGGTCTTCCTCATCTCGTTGCATCAGGGCCAACGAGACAACAGACGACTGCGCCGAGGATGAGGAGCTTCCGCTACCGCAGTTGCCATCAGGCGGCACAAGATAAAATAAGCCAGATGACGGAGCCTGCAACTCTAACGTGTTGGGTCTGCCAGGCAAGGGGGCGAACAGGTCAGTCTCAGCCGGATACCGAGAACGGAGATTTTCCACAGTAGCGCTCCGAGCCTGAGTGGGAAACGAGATTACTGCGGATGATCTGATGATGTTGCCCACTCAGCTCACCTTGAGCGTTCGCTTGATGATTCGTTCCGCTCGAACGATGAAGTGGTTCGCGGTGGAGATCAGGTGGTCGACCTTGATAACACGCATGTGAATTAGCACCCAAATAGGCAACCTCAAAGAAGAGTAAATTACCGTGTGCAAGCATTCATCAATGGCGGATAAATCACGGCTCGCAGCAGACAAGACTACCCGAACGGAATGGGTGCCATTTTGAGATAGTGAGGGTTCAGAAGCAGAAGAAGTCGACAAAGGTCGTGAACGGCATGTGATGCCCTCCGTGTCTGTAACAGTGATGATCGGTTGTTCGACTTCTTGCTTCACCTGCCGCCCGACCGCACAGTGAGGATCATCGAGGTCATAGCAAAGCTGAACCCGAAGCGGCTTGCCCAGCACGATCTTCTTTTTCAGCCAGGATTTCAGCTTCGAGGCACCACTTTTCTCAGTTTTGGGATGGAATTTGTAGATTTTTAAGAGCGCCTTGAGCTTGGAAGATGGTTTTTCATCGACAGAGCTCGCATAGTCCCGCGAGAAGAGCTCCCGTTCTATCTCAATGAGGTTCGCGAGGTGTGCCTTGTACGTCGACGAATCTGCGCTAAGAATAAAACTGTCCAACCATTCTGGCCACGGGACCGTTCGAACGCCAGAAGGTGAGGTTGTTTCAAGAGGTTGAACGAAATCTGTGAGGACTCCAACGTCCGCGTATTTTTTCTTTTGCTCTTCCTTGGCTAGGGCTGCATCCGACGCCACGGCCGTCGACTGTGAATCTTCAGAGCCTCGCGGAGACTGTTGGGCCAATCGAGCAAATCGAGAATACAGGGTGCCTTGCATAGATAATTGCTCCTCAGCCTCTTGCGAAACCTGGTTCCATTGGCGGTCGGCAGAGTTAAGGATCTCACGGGTACTACGTAGTTCCTTGGCAACATCGTCGATTTGGCCACGGAAATACGCCAAGACGTCATCACCCAGTTGGGAAGTCTCTTGAACGACGGAGGCAAGCTTGATGAATTCCGTATAATCACGGACGAATTGACGCTCGACGGAAAGGCACTGAAAGTTGTCCAAGAGTTGTTCGCAGGTCGTGCTGATGTCAAAGTCTGGCGGGAGGTGGTTAGCGGGTCCCCGGGATTCGTGAGGTAAGGGAGGATCGATAGAAGAAACCCAATTCGTGAATGACTTGATGGAAGATAGGGACATGGAAGTGCTCGGGCGAATGGTGCGGTCTGACAGGGACGACAGAGGACGATTGTGCTGTCCCTCAGCCATAAAAGCCGCGCGAAAGTGTGGTTTGGCCACCTCCAAAGCAGTAAGTCTGCGAAAACTACAGTCAGATAGTGCGACGGCACAAGAGATCCAACATACCCCCGCGAATTGCGTAGGTTCCGACAAGACCCCGTTGGGTCACAATCAAGAAAGGCATACAACACATCGATACATTCGCCATGCTCGGCGACTACATGAATACAGGTCTCTTCGTTCCTGTCGCGGGCAGACAGGGGTGCGTGGAGATCGCGAATGAGGTGTACAGCAAATCGGTATAGAAACTGTACAGAGTTTGACGCATCGGTCTGGCGTGCAAGTCGAGCGAGGCAGTGAAGTGGTGTATAATGCTCCAAGGAAGTAAAGAGACTGATGTCGGCGCCAGCGCGATAGAGTGCGTCGAGGATTTCGATGGATGGGTTTGGTACAGAGACACAGTAATGGATGGCGCTCCATCCTTCAGAATCGGGTACATTTACAAGAACTTGGCCATTTTCCAGGGGCGATTTTTCCAATGATGGTGAAAACAACAATGCGTAGATCGATGAGAGATCAGCGGAGAGAATAGCATTTACAATTGAATCGGTAAGGCGAGAAAAGGATTCGGGGGAAAAGGCCGTGGCGGGAGGGGAGGAAGGGGTAGGTGATACGGAGGAATACGGAGATAGCTGGGCTGGCTCGACACAAGAAGGCTGAGATAACACTTGTTTATTTCCGTCCTAACGGAGACCGAGGTGAGACTTGTTCTGACATGATACGTGTCCGAAAACACACCTTGTATTCACGCCAACGAGTGCAGCGTAATGCATATTCGCACGCACACAGAACAGAAGGATGGGGCAGTGCAAATTGAATGGAAGAACGATGGTTCCGATCTCTTAGATCAGGACGAGATCCATGCGAGAGCTGTGAAGAGGATAATCAATCAAGCGCGGACAAGATCGTGCACTACCCACCAGTTGATGCACGACTTGGATTCTGCAGTCACGGGCAGCATCTGGGGTGGGTATGAGTGGGTGCCGAGGAAGAAGGAGGGGGAGACGTACACATCAAGGGGGTCGCACCATCGGTGTCCATGGCGTCAACGGAGACGGCGCCGGAGCATTGGAGGAGGAGCTGCACGACGTGGGGCATGTCGAGCCATGCGGCCATGCCAAGGGGAGTGACATCGTTGATGGAGTCCTGGGGTGCGTTGAGGGTGAAGAGGGAGATGTCGGGGTGGGATGCAGCGATGCGTAAGACGTTGAGACGGTCCGGGGACATGAAGGACGCGTCGGACGCGTCGACGGTCTCCCACCTATAGGGGTGCACTGGAGTGAGAGGGAGAGAGAGAGGAGAGGGGACAAACCTGTCGGCGGTGAGGGCGCACGTGAGCACTGTGCGGCCGGAAGTGTCAGTGGCGTTGATGTCGGCGCCTGCACGGAGGGCGTCGCGCACGGCTGCGGGGTTGCCTTCAGAGGCAGCCTGAAGGAGGGCAAAGTTTTCAAAAGAGCGGTGTGGGCGACTCATTGCAGGTCGTGAGTGGGAGGAGGGAGGGCGGGGGTGTGAGGATAGGCTAGCGGTGTGAATATATAGTAGAGATTTTCTATCGATGTGTAAGAATGTGGGAACAAACGCGCCTCCGCTTGTAGACGCCTCGAGGCCGGCAACCGAAAAATTTGCAAGTCAAAACACGCTCGGACAATGCAGACAAGTCAGTGTCACCGTCGACCCTTTGCTCTTTGCCCACCCTTCCCATTCCGTCCTAGTACAACGCCACCCCACTCACACTCACCAGACTAGCGTGAAACTCTCCATGTACGAAATCATTGAATATGTCATGTTATACGTAGAGTACTACATGTCCTGGCCAACTTTATCTCTGCGACTTGTCCGTGTGTCAACCCCATCAGCGTTACAGAAATGCGTCCCGTGATAGTGCGCCCTGCGATCGATTGCATACGTAAGTACGGTTATCCCAAATTAGTACCCCAATATGGCCCACTAACCTTCACCTGTTCAAAGTTGGCAATCGCCCTATCCAAGTCCCACGCATTATTTTGCAAACAGTCGACCGCAAATTGCGCATTTAACCCTGTTCGCTGACAAATTTGCATTATCAGCCCTCGTTGAGGCTCTGCCTGCGTCACCAACAGCGTCAGCGCTGGTATACCTGGAGGAAACCAACTACATACAAAATTGGATAAAGCATCTTGCAGTGCTTGAGGCGAAGGCGCAATCGACATCTCTGCTGCTTGGCCCACTTGCTGGGGTGCCATCGCATCTCCCGCTTGCACTTTCATAGGCCCAGGCCGCCATGCCTCGTGGCTCGAGTACGCTCGAATACACCACTGATCAGATAATATCATCACGTCCCAGCCATTCAACTTTGCCCTACAGTGTCCATTATTTTCATTCTTGAAAAATTACAGCACCCAACAAACCTGGAACCGGGCGCAGCAGGCGCAACCACAAACGCTCTGTCAAACGATCGGATGCCTTGACAAGGTTCTAGAAGGCATATCAAGGTTAGATATGTGTATGACATCACAACATCCCCATATCCGGCCGCTCGCTAGGGTCATCTCGGAAATTTCCGACTATGACTACCATTGCGACATGATCGCGGGTTAAGCGTTGGATAACCCACCTTCAGTGAATTGACCGTGGAGCGAAACGAATAACTTCAGGTCTTCCCCTTGCCCAACAGGCCAGGCATCAATACAAAACTTCTCCGGCGAACCCGAAATTTCGTGTTTAGTTTTCGGAAGGGCGGACATGGCACGAATGGCAGCTTCACTTCCAAGATGAAGACTATGAAATGCCTTGTTGGAACCACTTCCGCCACCTAACCGATTCAGATTCCTCGAACCGCCAGTTAGCCAGACTGACCAGTCCAACTTCCGTTGATTTGGAAGCTGGGTATGCAGCCCTTGTATCCGTGCCCGAGCAGGAATAGTAGTGTTGACGGAAAATGAAAACGTCGCTGATGGATGATAGGCGTCTAAAAGCGCGGCCCGCTGATCATCAAAGAGCGGGAAAAACCTGACGCAATATACCCATATTCAGAACCGATTTCAGCAACAATATTATGGAGCAACTCACCGTACAAGGAAATTACTGATAATGCTGTCTTCAACTCCCGTGATGAATGAAGGCTTCATATTATATGGGAAACTGGACGCAGTTGGTCGCTTCTCTGTCGCGGGGGCCGATGAAGGTCCGGGTGCGTCGAAGCCAATGGTTGCAATCGCTTCCTGATCCAGCATGACCAGAGAGGGGAATCGACGGGCCATGTCGCTGATGATACGTTGAGAAAAGAAACGTCCCTTGTGACCATAACTCCACTTACCTCTTGTACTTGTCCCCTCTTCCATGCTTAACCTCAAGCTCCCTCAGTGGATTGCCAATCAAGATCAACTCCCGCAAGTGTTCCAATTTGCCCTTTCTCCCAGAAAGGTAGTCGATATCTCGCCAGACATTGAGATCATTATTTTGCAAAGAAAGGTTGGCGAGCTTTGGGAGGTAGTGTGCAAGAGTCGACAATATCTGACCAGAACCTATTTTGTTGTTTGCCAAGGAGATCGTTTGAACCTGCCAATTACAATCAGCCAGTCCGCTCAATCACATTAAACCCGCTTACCGGTGGCTTGAGATTCGAAGCAAGCTTGAAGATGACAGAAGCCTCCCTCGCTGTCGACCCAGGTGCACCCGGCGGCAAAAGCCCGTGTTTCGCAAGCTCCGGGTCGTCCAACATGGACTACCATAAAACACGTTCAGACCCCCAAAGTTCAACATCTCAGCGCCACTCACCTCGAGATTCAGAAACTGTCCATCTGGATTCCACCTTTTGTTCACGAAATCTCTCCATACATCAATCACCTTCACACCTGCTGCGGGCAGTCTTCCGTTACCGGTTACTGGGTTCGCTGCCGCTGTATGTCTGCGCATCCGTCCCACCGTCAGGTTCCTCGCGCTCGAAGCCCCACGGATCGAGATGCCCTCCATTGGCGCGCCGGCTTGTGTCCGTGCAGTGAGCTAGAATACCATAGCACAAGCGAGTTTAGGGGCGGTGGGTGGGAGCGAACGGATGACAAGCGTGAGCACAGTGTTTTCAGATAAAAAGGGGAGGGGGAAGGGACAAACGGTACGGGGTATGAAAGAAGGATGAAGTGTATGATACGACGGAAGCAAAACCATCGATCCGGGTAGACAGGTTTATACACGACAATGTGAAAGCAGTCAGAAATGAAACGCGACGGTTGGGATGAATATGTAAAATGAAACATAGAAAAGCAAGGTCGTTTATTTACCATGGAAGCCTTGGATGGACCCGCTTGGTGGTCTTTGAAGACATCAATTGGACGTGGCCGGTGAGAGCGAATCTTGGAAACGCCTTTGCGCCCGCCGGGTTTGTCTGCAGAGACATCCTTCATGCGTTCATCCTTGTCAATAAGTCCAGCACTCCTGAGAGCGTTTGTCGCCAGTGCACGGCTGCCCGTCGCAGTTGTCGGGCTCGAAAACATGGTCAATGATGCAATGCCGGCCTAAAAGGAGAATTTCGTGGTGGTGGTGGGTGGTGGTACAAAGACAAGAAGGATGTGGCCTGAATAAATCCAGTGAAGTTGGAATGGGCGAGTATGACTGGAATAGCTGTGTCAGCGTCCCTTGTTTTGGCGACGAGTGGCGGGTTGTTTGGTTCAGAGGCTCATGCCAAACAAATCCCGAAGAGGGAAAATGTATTTTATTTACTCCAAGTGTGACCTTTGTCACACACCCACCCCAAAAAAATCTATATAATGTAATTTCGAAACAGTGCTACAAGTCCAATTTTCTTGGGCATGAACAATCGCTTACAAACCTAACTTTCTCTGCGACCATTAGGTTGATACATGTACTGATGGTTTGGGACGCTATGTACATGTGAAGGTGGTTTCGTTCCAGATGCAGCGGGCAGATTTGGTCGCCGATAGTATGAATTGGTACTTCCAGATCTCTCTTGAGGTTGTTGCGGAGTCGTAGAGATGACGGGTGACGTTGTTGCCGCAACAGTGGGCATGGGATAGGGGAAATTGCGTGATGGTGGTTGCTGCTGTGTCTGGGCATGGCGAATGGCGGGTGATGGCTGGGTGGAGGTGGCAGGTGTCGAAGGAGCCGGCGAAGTGGACGGATGGACAGGATTAGGCAGAGCAGGCGCAGGAGGGTGGGTGTTCTGCTGCACTGGTGCCGCGGACTGCGGTGGTAGGGTCGAGGTAAGTGAAGGTGTTTGCATCGGGTTTTCTGTGCCTGGCGTTGGTGCATTGGGTGGTGGGCGGTCAGATGACGCTTGACTCTCTGTATCACGCCGACGCTTGGTCCCCCTCGAAGACGACTCTTTAAGACCGAGGGAAGTCGCTTTGATGAGTATCTGGTGTCTTAGAAATGGCGGTCAGCCAACACCAAGAACTGCAGGCGAACCAATACCTTGTCCGAGAGTTGCCCCATTTCTCACACAATGCATCCCATGCTATCTCTCCGCTGGCATTTCGATGTTCCTCCGCCAGCTTTTTCAAATTTTCAGTCTCTTCTTCCGACCAAGCCCCTTGGTTTCCGGCGCTTCCTGGTATTGGGCCCGCGGACCCATTTGAAGCCACAGAAGTGCTCGGCGCAGCTTGCGGTGCGGGAAGAGAAGGATAAAAACCACTATATCCACTGTAACCATAGTATGGAGTGGTCGGGTACGCGGGAGCATACATTCCTGGAACAAATTGTTGTGGCGTTGAATGCTGATGTCCCATGGAGACGACGAACGATTGTGGATTCGATATTACGGAAGAGGTAGATTGCGTCACCGATGGGGGTTTGCCATTCGTTGATGGTGGCGGGGTGGGTTGAAGTGATGGTTGGGAGGGCTGAGGGGCCAACGCGGTATATCCTGGGATGAACGAGTATGGTACGGGAGGAGGATGTGCGGTTAGTCGAGCAGGTGAAGCGAGCTGGGCAGAAATACATCATTGAGGTGAACACCACCATAGGAAAGGAGATTACGAGAGTATCGCAAATTCTTTTGGCCTCGCCAAGCATAGTTAGGGGATCAACTTTGACACCTGGTCCCATCTGATAACATTGGGCGATCACCAGTGAAGGAGTAGCTTTCTGGGCGCAAACGGAGTATCAGCACCCATCACACAAGACTCACCCCCCTTAACTCACGATAAGCTCTTCTGCGGCACCATAAAACTCGGCACACAAGTTCAGGACACGCCATTGAAACTCATAATATTGTTGGTTGTGTGGGTGCACCTCCCCTGGTGCTGGAGGAGCAGAGTATTGGTAAAATCCATGTGAGGTAGTAGGCTGTTTTGCAGCCGCGGTGTTTGCGGCTGGTGCATCTCTTTCAGTACCAGATCCACGAACACGTCTATTTTTCGAGCCGCGAGGACGACCAGGGCGTCGTTTCCGTTCTCCATCTTCAGCCGTAGATGGACCGGATGGTCGCGGGGGGATGGAGGGCGTTGGTTCTGCGCGCTGCTTCCCGATTGCAGTCGCGTTAGAGGTCTGTTGGCCAGTGCGGTTTGATCTGTGAAGTTGGCGAAAAAGTCGTGATGAAAAGCCGTATACCCATATACATATAACGCGCAGAGTCAGACGGACACCTACTCGTCGCCGTCATCGTCTTCCCTTTCAAGTTGCTCCTCTACGGCACCTTCGTCTTCACCTTCCTCCTCCTCCTCTTCATATTGGGGTTGAACAATCGGTGGGTTAAGGGCGTGTGAGAGTGGCTGATAATGTTGCGGGTTGTCCATAGCTGATGTGACTGCCTGAGATCAGATATGTTTAGGAGCTAGATGGGAAAGTATACTTTTAGGATTTCGCTGGGTGTAATCGAATTTTTTGGGGAGGGTGTTCGTGTTTTTGTTGTGGGGTTTACTCCAGGTCACATTGCGACGTCGGAAAACTAAATATTGACCCTCCGAAAGTGTTTATGTAATCTCCTTTGCTGTCTCTCCACAATTCCAAGCGCAAAGTGTTCAGCGTGAAATGTTACATGATTCCACGAAGATGAAAGGTACTCCGAGCAGAGGAGTACCTTGTCGCTCCCTGTGTCATTATATTATGTAAGTGACGTCAGGGAGCCGATTCGGAGGATACACAAGAGGTGCCAATCGGCGGAATTCACTGCAATCTCTCGGTCTTGTTCAGCACTGATCGAGATCTTTCATTGTCATTTCTCAGATCTAGGCGGCACTCCGTCGCAATACTTGATTTACTCCATCCAGACATACTGCCAACATTGAACAAATGACCCAGCATTTGCATTTGGTAACTCGGATTGTGATCAGGCTCACTGCGTATTAGCGTATAAACGTCATTTGTGAGATTTGAGTTTCAAGAACTGCTCTTATATTTGCTCAAGCACTAAATTGAAAAATCAATCTATATTTTTCTAGCGAGTACAGTTGCTCTTCCAACCCGATTCGTCAGAACTGAAGTGGAGTCGCGCGTCCGCGCGGACGGACTTCAAGCGAGCGTAGAAGCGCCATTCGGCCATGAGCAGGGTGAAAATGCGGAAACGGGCATGCTGTACGCAATCATTTTCGGCATCCTCTCTATCTGCATTAGTGCACGGTGAACTGAGGCCTCAGCTCCGTTTGCATGCATAAACTCCGGGGTCAATTAATACATTGCAGTGACGATACGATGTGTTAACACCCCTCATTGTCTTCTTCGGAGCAGGCCGTCGGCCGAGCCAAACAGAAGCCCAGATTGTGGTATAAACGGCTAAGCAGTAACCCCTTCAAGTTTGAGGAGGTCTTCTAGCGTCTTGCGTACTAAACAACCTCACCATATCAAGACTCACAGATTGGATTGGCTATGCCATATCGCAGATTTCCGAAGATAAATGGGCGGATATTATATACTGATAATCAAGTTGGGTCAAGTCGACAAAGCTTTATCAGACCTTAGTTAAATCGCCTGAAGAAGGGAACCACTGCTCGAGTTTCTGAACAATATCCTCAACCTTGTTCACGTAAATCTCAACATTCCTTGCCGTCTCCGATGGTTTACAGGGCTGTGGAAATGCATCCCGAAACTCATCCGCAAAATTCTCCTCGATCTCCTCTTCAGATTGCCTTGCACGAGGGTGTTCAATTTCAGAACAGCCATTGAAACAATATTTGCGACGCACCCTTGCCCTTGACATGTCTCCTCTCGCTTCTTCTCCCAGTCCAGGACCAGACTCATCCAATCTTGACATTCTGATTTAAGCCGTCTGAAATACGCCTTCTCTTCTTCAGAGAGATCAACGTGCAAGAGTAAATCGGAAGGTTTCTCAACACCCCGTATCGACCCCGGGAAAAAATCGTTGAGTTTCTTTCCCAGCAGACATGACTCTGGTGCTGTCCACAAGTAATAAATATACTGTAGCGTTAAGAAACGTTCAGTATCAGACTTGTGACCAAATGAGGTGGTCTCACGAGTAGAATGAGACTGCGAACCAACACGATGTACTCCCTCCGTTGGGCATCCTTTTGCACTACGCAACGCTGTAGTGCGCGTACTTCATTTGCTGCGAGCAGTCTCACATCCTCTGCACGTCCATGGGTCTTTTCACGCTCGTAATACTTTTGCCACTCAAGTGCTTCGTCACATTTGAGCGCGGCGAAACGGCGAAAAGTCTCGACAACGGCGAGGAGGTTGAGTAAGTCAGGGATTTGTCCGACAATGAAGGATGGTGAAAGGATGTTGCGCGCGGCGTAAAAGACGAGCGGAGGCAGGACCGTGAAAGCTGGGAGCGGTGAATGGACGACATGATCTGAGGACGGGATGGTGGTCAATGTCAAAAGCAGGTGGTAGTGATGAGTAGACAGAACCGTAGATCACTCGGTGGCCCTTGACGTTGTACGGTTTAGCGAAATCGATGGACGATACCAGTTCCTTGAGCTTCTGCATGTCCATCAGACGGACTTCAATGAGGTGGTTCTGCTCGTACGACTTGTTGGTCGTGATGTCGAACGGTCGAAGCCAACATGACACGCCACAACCAATTCGTTGTTCAAACGTTCAAGCAAGACAGTGCGAAATCGACAAATACTCACGACTACTGTTTGGTTCCAAGTTCCATTTGCTCACCCAGCAAATCGAGCATATTCCTACGTCGACTCGCTCTAATCCACTCCGTCGGCCGACTCGAACAATCGATCGTACCCATCGGATTCTCCGCAAATCACCCCGGTATAGGACGGCGCCTATATATAATACCTTCGGAATATCGAATACCGTCGGTTTGGTTCCGTCCGTTGGCGTTGGAATCCCAATCCGTTGGCGTCGGTGCCGGGAGAGTGCCAGCCTCTTGTATAACGTTCAAGATTTCATATCAAGTGTGGCCTGCACGTTGCACCATGTTGTCTGGACTCTGCGATCTAGCTCTGAAATCATATGCTCACTGTACATTAGCCATTGATGACCCTTCAAGGATGCGCCCTCTAGCCTTCCATCAACCTAAGCTGGCTAATGTTTCCTGATTCCCTCTTCCGTCGGTTACGAATGTCATTCGTGAATTATGTTGCGCTCATCATTCCGACGGCTTGCGTACAGACAAATCAACAATTTCAATGATGTTTGTGACAGTAGGGTCTATCCGTTTCGACTGATATTCGGGTGCCATCGTCGTCGCGGCGACGTCAAAATTGTCATCACTGGTGAGCATCTCGCTAACACCCACTATAGTGCTCCTTGGGATGGAGCGTTAGATTCACTGATCACCAATCACTGGTCATCCGGCCGAATCATTTTGCCTACTTGAAGTGGTAAGCTCAAAAATGGTAGACGTCTCAAGTATCTCACTGGTCACCCAATCCTTTACTAAGTCCTCACATTAACATCTCAGGAACTGATCACATATTGTTGATGGAGCCACAGATTGCTTCCATCTCAAGACCCAAGGACATCCTCTGGAGCACATCGCGGTACTGATGGAGCTAACTCCCCTTGAAAGTAGTCTTGGCCCTGTGAGTTGCTCTAGCCTCTAGGCCAAGACAACAAGGAGTATTATATTTGACCAGGTATTCTCTTCTACTCTGAAAGCTCAGTAGAATATGAGATTCTTGGGGTGCTCAGCACTCATTGTGTGGCATAATTCAAGGTATGTTGCAATCCAGAGGGTTAGCTGACAAAATTACTCAATGCCCTATCTATTCTTCAGAAAGGACAAACAAAGGGTACTCCAGAATACCAATGTAATTTGCCATTTGATGATCATCTGAAATGGCAAGAACTAAGTAGAGATCTGTCATCTTCAAATGCATTGTGGCTTGCTTCTGCCTTCACAAACTCCTCACATTCCACTCTGCTTTTCTTGACATCCACCAAGTATAAGAATATTGTGCTGAATGCTCCTCTGTTTAGGCCATTAGTATGTTTGTGACAAAGAGAAAATAGAGCATACAAGCCAAAAAGAAAAGCAAAAGGCATATTGTTATTGTTCCCTGATGCTGTGATGATAGCAGATGACACAAATGGACCAATGAATGCAGATGTCTTTCCAACCTATATATTCAAAGTCAAATCCTCATATATGGTCTTTGGATATTCAGGATGACATACTACTGAGAACATTGCAAAGAAGAGGAACCTAAAAATATTCAAACAAATAATATTGCTTGGATGGATAGAAAAAATTAACATGGCAGACATACATTTGGGAAAGAGGAGAGACTTCACTGATCAAGGTCTGACTATATGCATACCATGGACAAACCATAAGACCATAGAATACTTGATATAGCCTGGGGACAAATATCAGAAATTACAGAGATTGATTCAATAATGCTTTACCATATTTCCCAAACATGCTTGAATCCAAATTTATTGGTATGTACTCCTATAAGACCCCATACAGTGAGAACCTGGTAATAGTTAAAACCCATATTTATTAAGTAGTATTGACAAACCAATATCCAGAAAACATTGAAGCAGAGCATCTATAATAAACATTATAACAATGTTGTGATCATCAAGTATCTAACTCACTTGCTTGGTTGATATCTTATATGTTTTTTGAACCAACCAAAATCCACTAAAGAACAAGTCCTAAGTTTCTGTTTCTAAAAGTAGTCTAAATACAACTCACTAGATTCCCAGTGCTTGAGCAACAATGCCAACAATCAGCAGCAATGTCAACTGAAGAGCAGAGTATGTGATAACACTGCCTGCTCTTAGAAGAATTAAAATAGTGGATATATTATTACATACCTGTTTTGAAGAGTACTAACAACAGTGCTACATACAGAGAATAGGTTAATAAATTCACCTTCAGAAATACCAGAAACTTACACAGTGGTGTTAAGAACATCTCCCCTTGATGAACATATAAGTCAATCAAAAGACCAAATTTTTTTATAGAAAACATACATAAGAAAATAAAAAATGAGATACAAAAAAGTCTGCTTGAGTTTCATGCATTCTTGAATAGCAACATATGTCTGCCTGAACCCAATTGTCAAAAGAGAACTTCCTGGTGGAAGTGACAATCCAGGTCTATGTTTCTCAAGGAAGAACCAGGGTAATGCACAAACCACTGAAAGCCTCATATTGTCATTAGTATTATTTATTGAAAGAATGGTTACTTACACCAAACTGCACCTGAGAAAGCTGTGACTGCACTAAATGCTTTTGTGTTGTTCTCTGTGCTTTCATCAGCTTTCATCCCTTCAAGAATACCTATCATGATTGCAAGGATAGCAATTTCACCAACAGAAGAGATAGTAAATGAAATATTGGAAACTCTATTCCTGGCCAAAGACTCAAAAGCAGCATGTTCATCTGCACTAAAACAAAAGATAAAAAATAAATATCAGAATTTAGGACTTGAAAAAGTTACCTTTTGATTCCTTGTTGTACCTCTCTACCTGATTCCTGAACTTCAGGAAGATGTTGAGCAAGACCTGGAAATGCTGCTGTCCAAAATGTAAGGGCACCCTGCTTTGACATCAGATAGAAGGACAAAAACATCCAAAGCATCCATGCCTGATATGTTATAACTTAGAATCAGAATGGAGCAGTTAGCCATATTGGTCCCAATAATATTGAAGATAGATGAGAACTTACGACCCAAAATGTAGAGAACAACACCCACTTGCCACTTGGAAGGGTTGTCCACACCAAGCCATGCAAAGGAGACCATGACTGCAACTAATGTAAATATGATGGTAATGTTGGGTCTTGGGCCACATCAGACTCTAACAGCCACAAATTACAATAAAACCAACAAGCTCACCTCCATTGGCCATAGTCAGCCCATGCTCCAATAGCAAGAAGCAAGACTGCCTGGATAGCAAAGCTGATGCCATTTGTGAGGAGAACAATGGAATTAACTGCAGAGTTGTTAATTGTGAGCGTCTGGGAGGTGTAATGTTGGCAATCTAATACAAACTGTCTCGGATCCGCCCAAGATATGGGAGTACACAACCTGTGCCACTGCCGCATGGTGCTGAATATGGAGGGTATGCAGGATCATAACCAGCAAGATAGAGCAAGTTTTGGAACTGAGAAGGGCCAAAGTTGAAGCCGGATAAGCCATTGTTTCCCTAGAGTCTGTCAGCTAGTGGAACGCATGACTATGATTCAGGACAACGAACGACGTAGTAGAGATAGAATGCCCAAAGCTCCCCACGGGATGTAGTCTGTGCATTGTCCATCCCTTCAAACTCAGCTGCTGCAGGCTCCGAAGTGACAAGCTCGTCTGAGAGATTGATCCCATTTTTCGGACCAGGTTCGAGGCTGGAAGGTTTGGAATGCTCGGCCTGCTCACCGGCGAGTGTGCTCATGGTCGTTCGGTACAATCCTGCGAGTACGTACCATTGTTTAGCAACATGATCATTAAAGTTCCGAACCAGCCACATGGTCAGGTGCTCGTCGTCAATTATTAGACCCAAACGAAATACTCGATTTCGCACACAAGGCTCATACTCGGCTCAAAATCATGTTGACACCTTACCTCTTATTATCTGCTTATGCCAACAAGCCCATTGGACGAGACTAACTTGGACTGGTCAATTTCCATATTCAAGCTCTGCCACGACACATACAAAAATTTTGGAGCATATGTTCGGCTCTTTGACCGACTCGGAGAAATTACACTTCAAGCCGTACGGGGAACTAGCCAGGAAATTTGCCGGGTGGTGACAAAAATGTGGGCAGCCAGGGTGTACGTTGGCGTCGATCTGTTATTGAACACGAAGGAATTCCCCGACATCACCGACAATGTTAGCTCGGGTGTGGGGTACTTGGGCGGAAGACGTGAACCCGCTAATGGCATGGCTTGACTGGAATGTGTGGATAAAGTGCAATCTCAGCTGTGGAGGTGCGTCCATTGCCAGTCACTGCGTCGACCTCTTATATTTACGTCATCGGAGATATGCTACTTTGCACAGGTGGCCTGTTACATTCCCTCAACGCGAATTGCGAGGCTTGTCCACGTATCCAGACGTGTGGAGTACAACCAAGTCTGAGCCACCGCCCTACAGGCCCCAGCCGAAATGTGTTTGCCCTGGTAGTGCTTTGATGGTCTACCGATAGTTTGCATGTAGAAAGGTGCTGCCCTGCACTTTTAGCGATGTGATGATGTGTAAGTAATGAAATCAACATCTTCAAGTTGGTAACATTCGTTCAAATGCTTGAGCGGAGATTCAAACTCTGAACCAATTCCATTACTGCGCCGCACGCAGCAGTCACACTCGTTTCAACTACTCTGATGTTCGACGATGTTGCAACTGTCTCTTTTCAGCCTATTTCTGGTCCCCGCGCTCGCTGCCCAGGTGCCATTTAAATCGGGCTGTAGTTGGAACTTAGCAGAGAACCAAGGCATTCTCTGCGATGAGGATCTTACGGAATGGAACCTTAACAAACTCCCGAACCCCAATGATACCAATCATCTCGTATTCGAGACGGTGTACTCCTTACTCCAACACTGGCCCAACACCCGCATGAGAAATGGTGAGCGACGTGTGCATTTACCCTTTCGCATTGTGGAACATATTTTCTCTTCTAGGCCACAACATGGTACCGGGAATCATTCCAAAAGGTACTCTTCTCTATCGTGGTGCGAATGACGACGAGTTGCCGCCGGTTCCGGATTGGGTTGCCACAGATCCTGAACATGCATATGCTTTCTGCCGGGATAGGCCTCCGCCTGGTAGAAAGGGTTATGACCAGCAAGGTTGCTGGCATCTCACCCTCGTGACCACTCGTCCCCTCAAGGTCCTGTACTTTGACGGCAGCAGTGCGGCGAAGATTCCATACGGCTCAATGGACACACAGGATCTCCTCGCATGGGGTGAAGCTGGATTTGTTAGTTTACCCAGCGAAAGGCAGCGAATTGAGAAACTTTGTAAATGGGGAAAGAAATTTGGTGTGGATGCTTTTGTAAGGTACAGTTTTTCACTTCTTCCGATCTCTTCCTGCATTGAAATGGTTGCAGGATGGAAATGGATTTGTGAGTAATTATTTTGAAGTTGGCTGGGTTCGCATTCACCTAGCTGCAGTGAAGCCATGCTTTGCGACTTTACCTCTGGCGTCAGAGTGGCTTCTCTCGCAAATCTAGTGGATCGGGGGAGTGCAGCAATAATTTGTGAGTCTTCATTCTGCCGCACATTTATTTTGGGGGTGCTCAGGTAGCATTCTAATAGCGAAATTTATCTCGTTCGAAGTCATGAACACTGGCTCTTGGCACAATCGTTTCCCTGGAGAGACGCGTGTGCAATTGGATCTGTCTGGGCTGGTTTCTTACTACGATACCAAACTTGCACCTTCGTTGGTTGCTATTCGAGCTGGTCAGGAAAGGTGGGATCATCGCGTGGGGAACATATCCAGCGAGGACTTAGTGGCAGTCAAGTCGAGACTGGAAGCAATTTTAGTCTGGCCCTCGGGTTTGTCCAGCGGATTTGACTGGAGGACACTCTTTCAGATCATAGTCGATCGATTCTCCGGAAGACTGGAATTGATGCGCCATCTAATGAACTCGTCAGCGGTAGATCCAGGCGAAATCCTCGATCTCGTCAATCAAACTCACACTCAGCTCAGAATCATGTTGACACCATATATCCTTTTATCCGTCAGGCCAACTGATCCATCGGACAAGACTAATCTAGACTGGACAATTCCCACATATCAATTCTGTGCCACGATACACACAAAGTTTATGGAATCGGAGTTGGACTTTATGACCGACTCAGAGAGGTTGCTTCTTCAGGCTGTACGAGGAACTATCCGGGAGATTTGTCGGGTGGTGACGAAGATGTGGGTTGCCGGGGTGTATGCAGGCATCGATCCTTCACTGAACTCAAAGGACTCCCCCGACATCCTCGAATTAAGTCAGGTTTGGAGCAAATGGAGAGCAGATTTGAACCAGCTAATGACATGGCTGGATTGGAGTGTGTGGGTGAAGTGCAATCCTGACTGCGGTCCGGAGGTACGTCCCCTGCGGTCATGTGAAACCTCATATTCTGATAGGCCTATAGGAGATGTGTTACTTACCTACGTGGCCTTCCGGTTTTCCCTGGTTTGGCAATGGGCCGCAGCCATCGGGTCCCGAGAGACCACCGCATCCAGAAAGACCAAGCAGCTTTGAATCGCGAGACATGGCCATGAAAAGCTTCACTGAGGAGATGTGGAACACCACTAAGCCTGAACTAGACGACTGGGTTCGACCGCAACCCAGATGTGTCCCACGGGTTTCTCCATACTCAATCCATACTAGACTTTTGCATTTAGGTACCTAGCGTTCACCCACATGCACTGTCTTTCGTTTGGCCAAACCAATTGTCAAGTAAAGCTTTAGCACATGGCTTGGGTCTGAGAATGGGTAGAGCTCTAAAGCGCTGCAATGTATGCAGGGTTGCATCTCTGTTGTACCGGCTACAGTGGAAAGTGGAGAAAGCAAGAACGCCTGGTAGTTGCGCTCCGACTCTGCCTCTACGGCCTTGGCCTCTACTCTCGGTTTCTCCCGTACGGACCCCTGTCACTCTGTCACTCCTTGCCTCGTCCTGATATATCTTTGATGCTGATGACAATGTACCAGATCACACTGGTGCCGGTTTCCAGATAAGTAAGGTTGGGCTCATGTGCGGCAGGCCGCTTGGTTGACGCAACGGAGCAAGCCGAGACAGCGAAGAGTTATCCCCATTTATGAAGCGGACACCGAGAATCGGACGCATAACTGTCCGTGCCTCGGTGTGGTTCGATAGTGCGGCAATGTTCGCTTTGGCAGGGGCCTTGACAAGAATATCGGAAAACGTTCCCGTCATTAGTAAGTGCGTGTTTTAGCCTAAAATGCACCGAGCTCCCTGATGGTGTCTCTAGTACTCTGCGATGCAGGGAGTAACTCTATTCGGTCTTGTCACATCAGTCCTGGTCCCCGCCCTCGCTGCCCAAGTGCCGTTAGGATCTAATCGTGGTTGGCAAGACGGGAACAAAGCCGTTCTCGCCAACGAAGCGGAATGGAAGTTCAACGAGCTTCCGAATCCCAACGATACAGATCACCTCGTGTTCGAGACGGTGTACTCACTACTTCAACACTGGCCCAACACCCGCATGAGAAATGGTAAGCCATGAATCCGCTTGTTTAACTTGTTTGACACTATCTTCTACAGGCCATAATATCGTACCTGGAGTCATTCCAAAAGGCATGCTTCTTTATCACGGTACAAATGTTAGCGAGCTCCCGCATGGCCCGGAGTGGCTTGCTACAGATCCCGAACATTCATACCTCTTCTGCCGTGGCGGATTCCAAGTCGATCAGATCGAACCAGGATGCTGGCAACTCACACTCGCTACCACTCGCCCACTTAAAGTCGTGTATTTTGATGGCAGCAGTGCTGCGAAAATGCCATATGGCTCAATGGACACCGAAGATCTTCTCGCGTGGGGTAAAACTATTCCTGACAATACATTCGACGAGTGGCAACGGGTTGAGAACCTCTGTAAATGGGGAGAGAAATTCGATGTGGACGGCTTTGTAAGGTAAGACTTCACTGCTTCGAAATCTTCTTGTGTTGAATATTGTTATGCTGTTATAGGATGGAAATGAACTTGTAAGTAATTGTTTTGCAAGTGATTTGGCCCTCCTCAGACGGCTTCAGTGAATTTATCCTCTGTGACTTTGCTTCTGGCGTCAGCGTGGTCTCTTGGGTGAACCTAGCAAGTTGGAAGGTTACTCCACCAGTGTCCCGTAAGTACTTGATTGTTGAGTACCGTGCATGCGAAATACTCAGGTGACTTCAGTAAAATTCGTGCCGTTCGAAGTCATGAATTCTGGCTCTTGGCACAATCGCTTCCCTGGCGAGACGCGTATACAATTGGATCTAGCCGGACTGGTCTCCTTTTATGACACACAACTTGTGCCTTCACTAGTTTCCATTCGGGCTGGTCAGGAAAGGTGGGACCATCGCGTTGGGAACATATCCAGTGAAGAGTTAGTGGCTGTCAAGTCGCGGCTCGAGGCAGCCTTGGTCAGACCCAAGGGTCTTTCGAGCGGAATTGAGTGGAGGACGCTCTTCCAGGTCATACTCGATCGGTTTGCTGGACGGCTCGAGTTGACGCGCCATCTCCTTGATTCTTTGGCAACAGATCCACATGAAATCATTGATCTCGCCAACAAGACTCACACCCAACTCAGAGTCATGTTGATGCCTTACCTCTTATTATCGGCCGCGCCGTCTAGCCTAACGGACACGACTGAGTTGGACTGGACAGTTCCCATATACAAGCTCTGCGCCACAATACACACAAAATTCCTAGAAACCCAGCTGGACTCTATGAGCGATTCTGAGAAATTGCTTCTTCGGGCCGCAAGAGGGACCAGCCGAGAGATTTGTAGAGTGGTGACGAAGATGTGGGCTGCTGGGGTGTATGCAGGCATCGACCAGTCGCTGAACACGAAGGATTCTTTCGACATTGTCGAAATAACTCGGATTCGGGACCAATGGTCGAAGGATTTGAACCGGCTCATGGCGTGGCTCGACTGGAGCGTGTGGGTAAAGTGCAATCCTGATTGCGGAACCGATGTACGTCTATTTCGCGACCACGCGCATATTATATACGACTCATATGTGATCGACAGGAGATGTGTTACTTGCCTACCTGGCCAGTCGGTTTTCCCGGTTTTCCTTTTCCCACGACTATGACTGGTAAACAGGGAGGATGGAGCGGTCTCGACTTGGTCATGGAAACGTCTGCCCAAGAGTTTTCAAATGCTATCCAACCTGAATCGAACGACTGGATTCGGCCTGAGCCAAAATGTATCAGACGGATTGACCCCTACGATCTGGAAACGATCTATGATGGAAAGATTAAAGTACCAAAGGATCACTTGTGGACAGGGGTGCCAGCCACGCACGGTTACCCGACCAATTTGTTGCCCTCGGTCTGATCAGCCTTTGCAAGGGAATCAGTGGTTCCGTGCTTGAAAGCTGACTGTTTTCCCTGGGCGTTCGACATGTGTATGAGGCAGTAGTAGTGGCACTTTTGTGGATTCCAATCATTGTGAAACATCATGGTTCATGAATCTTTTCTGATGGGATCTCACATGAATAATTTTCAACATCATTTCTGTAATCATAATTTGATTGTGTATGATGTTTGGTAAGGCATATGTGAGTTTCTTGTCGGAGTCCAGTAAATGTCTGGAGGGCCATGTTACCTTGTTTAACAAGTACTCCTCCCCGTAATTGTGGCTGTGTCATCAAAATTTTTACCCAGGTCCTCCCATTCCTTTTTCTGAATTTCTCCAAGGATCTGAGCCTCAGAATGGATGTGGCTGAATCTCCTGATTTTTTATGGGTCACAACAGCTATCAGACAATACAAAAATTACATTCACATAACTGGATATCCAACTTGAGTGAGGATTGGATCTGCAAACTCACCTTGCACAAAGCATGACAAGATCGGTGATTCAAACTCTGGCGACGTGTCGTGCGCATTGCTGGTTCATGGCCTTTGAGCTGCAGAACAAGAGGCCAAGATCGGCGAAGTGGTCGGACGGGCACACGGAGGTCCCAGGAGAGGTCGAGGAGGTCGCAGATCAGGCTTCAAGAGCGACTGACCCTAGACGGCGCAGAGGAAAGCGCAGGGCTGCGTGACACCCCGCACGCACTGAGGTCGAGCCGGGTGGCGTAGTGCTGCAGCACGCGAGCGTGCAGGTGTGGGAGTTGACGAGGAGGCAGAGGGTGAGTCCCCAGACACTGGGCTTGAGGGGGGGGCATGGCCAGGACAGCCGTATCGTGTAAATCGAGGGGGAGCGACGAAGCGCATTGACGTGCGAATAATCAATGGCGACCGCTGACACAGTCGATCAGCACACTTCAGACGACGACGACGATGTACCAGAGACATCCCCAACCCTACCAGAACCAGCCAAACCGCCATAAAATATCCACAATGACGAAACGACAACGCGCGCGCTGAGCGCGAGGGGGAGCGGAGCAGACATACGAACGTCAACGAGACGCGCTCCAGCGTCGAAATGGCAGCATCGCCAGCTGTGGGTGGTGTCTATGAACCTAAAATACGTCCAAACGAGCTGTTAAATGGGTCAGAACGCGTCAGTGAATGGCCAGAACGTTGGTCGAAGAGTACTCACCAAGCACGGCCCAAGGCAAGCTGACCGCGATGGTCCAACGAGCGACGAAGCGGATGCATCGAGACTGCGAGGACGTGACGACGCCCGAGACGTGCCAAATAAGCTGTGGATCGCACCAGAACACAGGAACGGGTCACCAGAGCGAACAGATAAAAACTCACCACCACCAAAGGCTCCAGACGAGCCAAGCAACCCAGGCGGCGAAACGGCCGCATCAAATGACGTCGACAGCAACCAGGGACGTCCAGACGACGATAGAAGCGAGCGCCAGGTTGATCCAATCGCGCAGAGTCGAGGTCCAGGCCCTAGACTCTCCGCCAATCAGCTTGCTTGCTGGGGAACATACTTAAACGCAGAAAACTTGCTGAGTCCGCTTAGTTCATTTCAGCTGCTTAGTAGCCGAGTCCCCTTGGTGCTAGACTGGTAACCAGCCGTCTACAGTAAAAGAAGCAGCTCGGGGCGAAGCAGACCGTCGATAGACGGACTGGTATATCACGGCCCTCCGGGCAGCCCTGGACACGGGAATCCAATGCTTGCTCAGTCGCCTTCATGATCACAAAATTATCTATCATAAGAGTCTGCTAGGTTACATGTTTTTTTCTCTCTAGCTACTGGCTATGAATGAAAAGATAAGGAATCAATGCTGCACGAACGCTTGCTTTTGCCGCCTCGACTGACTCGCCATGTACGCCATCGGCGCCACTCTCCCCTTCCATCCCTTGGGGTTCGTCCTCGACGTCCTCGTCGACTCCTGCACCTGTGCGGTCGCGCGCTACATCCTTGACGACGGTCTCGCCACCTGGCTTGACCTCAGCGTGTACTGTTGCGTCTCGTTGCGTGGCCGTGTGTTGTCCACTGCGCTGTCTAGGGTTGGTCTTCGTCATCTGCGGCCTCCTCGACCTCGGCTTCGACCTCCTCGCGTCCCTCCGGCGACTTCGCCTTCACCGTTTCTACCCGACTCACATCCGCCTCTCCATCCGTGCTATCCGCTGCGTCGTGAAGCCCCTGGGCCTCGTTTGGGTGATGCTCGTTGTCACCCAGCGCGTCTTCAGGGTTTCTCAATGTGCGCGCTGGGTCTATGACCTCAGCGGTCGTCGTTATGTAGCACTACAGGCCCTCGCGTTGCTGTTGGTGTTGCCTTGGTCCATAGTGACCTTGGCGTTGTTTTCTGGTATATGCGCACGAGATCCGCTCACCACCGTTTCATTTTGGTCGTTGCAGAATCCTGGGGTGACGCGTACGTGTGGTCGACCTTTGTCGCTGCTGTCGTCTTGGGTGTCCACTGCGATGGGTTCGCCGGTGGGGGTTGTGTCTGCAGCCTCGTTGCACAGTCCCTCTCCACCTGTTGTGCTAGCCCTTGCACCCTTTGCCACCTCTTCATTGCTGACTCCCTCCCCAGTGTCTTTTATGCTGCTTGCTGCCTCTCCTCAGCCCTCTCCATGCAATTCTGTTTCGTGTGGTGTCTGTCTGGCATGTGTAGTGGCCATCTCGACTGGTGGGGTCACAACTGGTATCTGTGGCCTGTCTGCTGGTATCTGTGGCTCAGAGCATTTCACATTCAGGTTTGTAGCATTGACTTGCCATCTTGGGTTTCTGGAGCTGCATGGTGGACTCAATAGCTGTGCCCTTGCTATCCAGGCTGCTCACTCATTGTGGGGCTTACATTCACAAGCCTTTGTGGTAGCTCCCTGATTCATTTTGACTTGTTGGCAGTGTGTTGTGTCAACCTGGTCATGTGTCCTGTAGGTGATTTCTTTGACTTTGAGCCATCCTGACTTGCATTTGGGTTTGATTTGCTGGCAGAGTTTGTTGAATGGTTTATGTAGGTAGACAAGGTATTACTGTGCCATGTCAAATGGTCAAAATTGATGAGAAATTGATGAGAAATTGATTTCAGGACATCATTGGAGTAGGTAAACCATTGAGATCTCATCTAGAGGGGTTATCAAAGAAAAGAGGGGTGTTAAAATTCAATATTTTACTATTATGGTAGTGTTTTGGCAGACGATTTTTTTCCAACAGACCTAGAGCTGAGTTCAGGAATATTTTGGTTGTGGCACAAGTCATGAGTGGATTTGCACAAGCACATGACCAATAAGCCCATTTTTGGGCTTATTTTGTTTGTAGATAAACTTGGCACATGCATGTCGATATGGCAAGTACATAGCTTGCCACTTACCATGACCTCAAAAACCCTTTCCATACTAACCTGGATAGCAGTATGCTTCATGCACTGCCAAACACTGTGGGAATCTTGCTTAGCTTTGGTGGAGTTATAAATAGTACATACCCTTGGCTACAATATTGCCCCTTAGATCATGTGATTTGGTTCACAGGGTACTGTATGGAGATATGGTCAATTCAAAACAGCAATGTCATAGAAAGAGTTTTTGAGCTTTTGAACTGGTGAGTAGGATCTCAGTCAAATCATAGTAAAAGTGCCACTGTTTGTTAGTACAAACAAAGATATACACATAAACAATATGTCTGAGTTTGAAACAGTTTCCACACTTCTTGTTTCTCAACCACTACCATGGTCAGATCTCTCTCACTTACTAAATGCAATACCATCCTCTCTTTGCTTGATTCTGGTCTTTCTGGTGAAGCCATTGCTAAGCAAACTGGTGTTAGCCCTTCTACTATATCCAAGCTTCACTCCAAAGAGCATTCTGGCCTTCCTAAAGCTATTGGAGGTCATCCTTCCAAGCTTTCCCCTACTAATATTTGTGATGCTTAGCATCTTCTCATCTCTGGATAAGCTGAAAATGCTGTTTAAGTCACCAAAACCCTTGCCAACATCATCAACCAGCCTCTCTCTGACAGTACTGTCTGCCTCCAGTTGAAGAAATCTGGTATGAAAGCTGTGGTCAAGTCCAAACGCCCTATTCTTTCTACTAAACATTGCAAAGCTTGTTTGGATTATGCTTATGCCCACAAGGACTGGACTCTAGAGGACTGGAAAAGGGTAATATGGTCTGATGAGACCAAAATCAATCACCTAGGGTCAGATGGGCATAAATGGGCATGGAAAAGAGCAGGTGAGGGGCTTAGTGATAGGCTAGTAGAAGGAACTCTCAAG
>JBBPNZ010000060.1:0-43874 GCA_038091195.1 Phylloporus rhodoxanthus | reverse complement strand
TGCGGACTTGAATACTGATACATTTATTTTACAGGGTTTTGCTATAGGTATTGATTTGATGCATCAACAATCTGAGATCATTGATGACCTGCTTCTTTAGCGCTGGGATATCTTTATTCCCCCGTGTCCATAAACCTAATTCGGCCCGAAAATGCACGCGGCGTTCTCGCGGCTGGGTGTTTGCTTGGCGGGATGGAGGATCTATGTGGATATGCGTATGGAGCCTGCAGGCAATCAATCAGTGTGGAGACGATTAATGAATGGCTCGAGTTCATTGACAGCATCCCGCTGGCATCCGATGGTTCGCTCACCCCCCGGCCACACCTGACGACGTCCGTGTTTGGACAATATGCTGGCAGACTACGAGAAGACGTCTTTCATTTCCTTGTTGTTACCCTTCCCAACACCTTGGAAATAGGTTCCGAATCAGGTCCATCACAGGGCCGTGACACCTTGCTGCAAGTATTTTCTCTCGCGCCATTTGACATGTTCAAGGCGGCGGTGGAGTCGCCAACTTTCCAGATCGGTGTGTGTTTGTGGTGTTCACGGTTGTCTATGGTGCTAGAGCCATATTACCCAGGATCCGATCAGTGTCGGTTCAAGTTCGCCAAGGATGCTATAGAGCTGAGGAAAAGGGGGATTGCGCGTGGGCATGGATCAGAGGAGACGGTGGTGCTCGCGTTTGGTGGAGGTCAAAAGAGTGGAAGCGCTGTTCACGTCACTCGAAAAATGCGCAAGCGGCCACTCTGGAAGGTAAACTCGTGAACCGACATTTACATTTTTGGAATACATTTTTTTCTTGCACCTACTTGCTTGATGTGAGTAAGACCCAGACTTTGACTGCCTCGATCGGAAAACTCTCGAGAAGTACTAGTTAACCTTTTTCGGTTCTGCTAGTATTTGACAATTGATCGCCTTGTCGAAGCCCTGCAAGGAACCTGACCGATTACTTACTAGATGCTTTCGAACAGATCTTCAATGAAACGTTTGTTTTATCGGTCCAACCCCCGCAATCGATTTGGCATCTCCTGCCCGTGGACCCGCGCTTTCTCAGCAAACATCGCAACCGCAACCCATCCATATATTTTTCATTTCATTTCATTTTTCTCCCCCGTATATCAAGGCCATCTTCCATGGCGTTCAATCAATAGCCCTCCTCGCCATGTCTCGGTTCAAGTTCAAAATCTACTTTTCAGGCAAAGACGACCCCCGCGACGCCTGCATCGTCATCGGGGAAGACACCACGCCCGTCTTTTTCGAGTTCGAAACCGCCGTCGTCGCCCCGTGCGCGACCCGCACGACCGTACGCGTTAGCGCCACCCCCGCCCGCCACACCGCGCACTCACCTCCTCTCCCACACAGATCTCGAGCAACAGACGCCCCGTCGCGGCGTTTGACTGGGCCACGCACGGCTATCGCCTCGGCGCGGTCACCATCGGGGACAGAGAGTGCCCGATGGCCCACCTCGTCCTCCCCGGTTCCTCCCCCGAGTACATCGCTCCGCCGCGCGACGAGGATGCTGCTGACCCACGATGTGTTTCCAGCGCTCGCAGGTTCCAGGCTGCAGATGGTCGGTTTTATGAGTGGCGCCGCCGTGACCGCGACTCGTTGGCGTCGTACGAGGTGCGTGTCGTTTTTTGGGTGCCTGTCTCGATCGTTTATCCGTCGCGTTCTAGTTGTACTATGTGGGGCCCAATACGCCACCGATTGCTGTGTATTGCCGGTATGCCCAGGCGACGCCCATCGGGCCCTCGCATGGTACCTTGGAGTACAGTTTCACAGATGAATTGTTTCTACTCGAAGCGCTTCTTGCACTTAACCTCAACCGCTGGTTGGACTGGGATTTGATGTGACAACGAGCAATGTGTGTGACAATTTCGCTTATTTATTCCCATAGTGTGTACGATACGGGTATAACAAAGGCTACATGGAAGCAAGCAAACGAATGCAGCAATGAGACCACAAAAGGAGGGAAAACAATCATGCATTTCCAAAAGTGCCAAGCATATGATCCAATCTTTCTTCAGCAGTCCATTGCGTATTGGAAGAGTGGAAGGAATTCGCAGTGGGTTGATCAGGGAGTTGATTAATGATAAAGTTGAACGATCCAGCGTCCATCCCTTGGGAAAGGCTCTCTATAAGGTGCCCAATTTGTGTAGAAGAGCCATAAAAAACCTGGATCGCGGGACATTGGTTTGCAGAACAATTCTGACAAAGGCAGGAACTTTACCTTGGTTTCAGGGCGGGATTTGCTCTGAGAAGCCCTTTTGCGGGATTTGATCGAAGAACTGCCAGCTTTAGATGTCCTGACGTGTTCCTTGACGAACAATTGTACACCGTCACCGTTCTCTCGCATCGAATGATCCGACCCTATGCTGGTCCTGCTAGTGTACAAGGAATCGATATCCTCCTCCCTCAAGCTGTTGACGATCTGCCTAAGAACAAAGATCAATCACGAATGCCGTCCAATGAGTATCAGGACTTACCAGACAGTCTCGCCATCGGCCATTTCAATCACTTCGACTGCAGGTCCTTCCGGAATGGGTGTTCCATTGAGGTCCCGATCCGTTCCCGTATCGTCGACTGCGGCACTCGTGTGCCTGCTCTCACCAGCGTACATGTCATAACTGATCAAGTAAAAGTCAAAATACGGTTTGCAGGGAAAAATATCACGCACAGAGAATCATATGGGGAATTTGGTTTCTCAACCACAGCATTCGAGGGAGGCGCTCGAAGGAGTGCCTCAGCCTGTGCACCAATAGACGTCGCCACACCAGGAACCGGTGGAGATCTCTCGCTTGAGAAACGGCGGCCACCGTTTGATTTCGGAGGGGGAGGCGTGGGTGCCCGGTCATGCACAGAGCGACCAGAATGAGCAGAAGTCCCGCTACCCGAGCGGCGGTGCCGCATGAATGATTTTCTGTTCGTCTGACCCAGGTCCACCTTGGAACCCCGGAACTCCGAAGGAAAAATGAGAGTTCTTCGAACGACAGCAGCGCTCTCAGGAATCTGGCGGTTCTGGCGAAGTTGGCCATGCTTCTGAACAGGTAGCTTTCTCACAGTTTTTACATCTGTACCATTGGATTGATCGTCATCAGTAGAGTGCTTATCGACGGGTGTATTCCGATCCAACGTATTGGCTCGAGAAATGGAGGTAGAGCGCGTGAGCAAGTCATTCAGGGCAACCTGATCGAGTCCAATCTTTGATGCCGCTTCAAAGAGTTGTTTGACCGCGGCAGAGTCGACATCATTGGGAAGAACGGCTGAGACGTCCAGACTCGGACGAATACTGGTGTCGCCCGATGGTGGCGAATGTGTAACTGTCGGAGGACTGGATGATAAAACATTCCCTCGGGCATGGCCTTGATTCGACGATGCTGTAGGGGAAGATGTAGTTGTAGTTGGTGAAGTTCGAGTTGATTGACTATCTCCTGCGCTGTCCACCGTGCGAGGTTTTCGGAAACGTGCCATCAATCCTTTGAGACCGGGGCCGGCCGACGCAGGAGGGCTGGCGTTCGCAGTCTTGAGCTTGGCCAACTCAGTCGAACTGCCGGGACCAAATTTTGCCAATGGGAGGGTTGGCCGCCGACCAAGACTTTGTGCAGCAGGCGCTGAATGTACCTGGATGTCCGGGGCAGTTTCTTCGCCACTCGGAGCAGTTGGTTTTACCCTGAGAGTGTTCCTAATGCGTCTCATACGTTGAGTAATACCTAATGAAGGCTGCGGGCTAACTTGAGGTGGCGAGATTGGGATGGGGAGTGGAACTGTCTCGACGCTGGTGGGGGCCGACAACAGTCGAGGCTCGGATATCTGGCTTGGGTCGATCTTCTTCCGAGAGACAGATAATGTCGACGCGTTTACATCGGTGAATTTTCTTCCAGGAGACTTCATGAGTGCAGCAGTGGCCGCATCCGCCTTTCGCTGAATCTCCTTGGCGAGCTCGGTTTGATCGATGGGTGCTAATCGAGGATTTCGCATGGACTGGGATCGCTGCGGACGTGATCCAGGAGATAACAATGTGTCAGTCCGGAACTGCCGTGCACTCTGGGGAACAATACTCTCCACGTCTTGGGGAGAGTCTGGGGGTAAGATGGCTTCAACGGTCGGTGAAACCGAGGTAGATGATGAGTCCTGGTCGGACACCTGAGGTACGATAAGACGGTCCGAGTCGTCGCTACTGAAACCCAAAGCACGCGCAAGATCCCGATTTCTTCGGGTGGTGGGAGAGACTTCAGGTTGAGGGTTTTCTTCAACCTTGGTATCTATGTGGGTGATGGGTATGCTATCCACCACCGACTCCAGCAATGCGCTGGCCTTTGCTTTATTATCCAAGGCAGGGGATCGCCGTCCAGCGGGACTGGTCTGAGTTGGCGTTGGACTTACGACCTAAACGGCACATCAGCATGAGTTAGCCTCGAAGCAAGAGCACTCACGCGTCCATTGGTCGAGTAATTTGATTGAGAGGTGGAGGGTCTTCGCCTACGCAAAGAGTTTGACCTCTCACGGGTGTCTGGAAAGGCTGCTTTGTGAAGGGCAGCCCCAACAAGCTTCTCCTGTATGGCAATAAAGTCAGATTTGGTGAGCCCGGCGTAGCGCCGAACAATCCCGTCAAAATCGCATTCGTCTTGAGAGCTACCAAATGTTAGGGAGTCCGACTTATCAAGACAACACCATGTAGGAGGTGTTTGACTGACGAAACCATTGAAGATATCAAGAGCACCACCGATTTTCTGACCGGGTTCCCAAGAATGGTAGCTCGAACCTGTTGACTCTAAAGATGAGCGAGAAGAGTTGACAAGGGGGGATAATGAAAGTTGCGAGACACCGAAAGAATAGTTGGAAGGAGATTTGAAGTGCTGCCTAGAGGAACGAGCTGGATTGCCATTAAGGTCGGAATAAGCGAGGGTAGGGGACGCCGTACTACGGGTCTGGGTAGGAGTTGTGGATCGAGGAACACGGCCAAAGTCGTAATTGGACAAGGTGGACTGCGCGCGAGAATCTGCAGGAACAGACTTGGTTGCCTGTGGGGGCCCGGAAGACTCTGGTGGAGAGCGCAAAGACGTTGTGGGTGATTTAGAACGATCCATGTAGACCTGAACGTCTGTTTCAGTGCTTTGGCTGCCGCTTCTGCTGTGTGTCGATCGACCCTCGGGTTTGACACGAGCCTTTTCAGGGCTCGCTGTAGCCCCGACAGTCCACGTGATGTTCGACGGCGTGCTGGGTCGAGGGGAAACCGCCATCGGCTGGAACGCAGGGCCAGACAATGGGGACACTGGTCGGCGTCGGATAAACACTGATGATGTAACTGGCCCCTCCTGCTCAGTGCCACTCGTACTATCACGTTGGTCTGGAGTAGGTCTTCCACTGTTGCTCCGTGATAAATGAAAGTTTAGATTTGAATGGGTCTGAGGAGAAGTGGGACGGGGAGTACTCCGGGAAGCATCGGAGCCTCGTCTGACTAGAGTAGATGAGATGGAAGACGTGGCCATGTGTATGCTCTGCCCATTGGGTGAGGAAGCGCGTGGCGTGGTAGAATGCGAGCGAATGTCTTCAGTGTCGAAGGAGAGTTCGCGTGGAGTCATAGGCCGGGGCATTCCTGGTATGTAACCTGGTAGGCGAGGAGTCGGTGAGGTTGTGCCGGGACGCCCATATGGAGTGGGCGATAACCGCCGAGAATCAGGCTCTGTAATGATTTGGCTATCGGATGATATTGCGGTCCCTGCCTCATAGTCGGAAGACGATCGATGGTGGGTGAGCTGATTTACAGATCACGCGTAAGAAGCGGTAAATTAGCACAAGGTGTTGTGTCTTACCAAAGCACCTGCTTCCGACGTTTCCGTTGTGTCATCGACCACACGTGGATGATCAGGTGGAGGAACTGAATCCCTGTTCCGCATCAAGACGATCTCGTCTTCACCTTCCTCTTCAAACTCTTGGATGACCTCTGCGAACGCAGCAGACACTCTGTTTGAAATAGGAAGCTCACTACCACTGTCCACACTAGATTGTGGCGGCACGTCTTCGGTAGAGGATATGAGCGATGCTGTGCACGCAATTGGAGTCTTTTCATTAGGGCTCGAGGGAGGGGACGCGGAGGGACGTTTATCTGATGCGGGATGTTGTAGACTGTCGATGGAGTTGAGAGATGTCTCCTCCCTCAGACTTTGACTTGACTCTGTGAGGATCGACACGGCGCTTCGATGAGTTCTCTGCGAGATTGTGCGAAGATAACTGTAATCTCGAAGGCGCCCCGAGGAAAAGAGGTTGTTGCTGTACCGCTTGGTGGATTTGGGTGATGAGGTGATAGAGGACGGAGGGTAGTTGGTGGACGACGTATTGCTGGAAAGATGTGAAGAACGCTCGGGAGTGTAGTCGGAGTCTATGCCTGGTTCGCTGTTTGTATCATCACGATTCAGTTGGCTGGTCGACGAGGCACGTTTTGAGCGGATGCGGCCAAGGGTTTGCAAAATCATATCCTCCTCGGTCTCTGTGATTTGGTTTGGGGCGCCCCGCGCTCTCTGTTCAGCGAATTTGAGCCTAAGCCCGACCAGCGAGACAGGGTTGCCAGAGGGGGTGCGAAGAAGGGTGAATCGGCGTGTGAGTCTGTGAGTATGGTATGAGAGGTAGTCGTTGGGGGGGAGAACAAACACACTCTGGAAGGATGAGGGACGTGCGAAAAGAGTCGGGTGAAGGGAGTCCGTCGTCTTGAGAGTCGTGAATGACCGGACGAGACTTGGCTTGGTCGGACTTTTTGCTGGAGAAAGGAAATGAGGTGATGCTATACGCGAATTAGCCAACGTACCGAAGACGGTGCATATGGGCGGGTGTTTCTCCCTCGTTTTGAACACGTTGGCTGACACAAGCAAAAGGAACTCGGATTAGATCTGAGGAGGAACGTGTTGAACACGAGTTGCGCTTTACGACACCAATAATAATAAGTACACGTAGTAACCATGGCCTGGACCCCCCCGTGGGGCAACATTTCATTCCTACGCGAGTCAAGAGACAGCCCTTTCAATCTACCACTTTCGGCTACACCACCAACTCCTATCAAACATTCTTACTCACGCCATTGTTCGCCCCCTGTCATAGCACTGGAAGTCCGATGGCCGCGAGAGTAAAATACAGCTGTGCGTCATGTTACATGCTTGATTCTAACGCTACAATCGGCAAATGTGATGGCACATTACATGGCATGCCTGTATTTTCAACGAGATCAGAATTCACAGAGAACGCATGCACAGGTCAACCTACTTCTTTGTATGCTCCTTCGCAGTAGACAAAAACCTGGCCTTGTCCGTCTTTAATAGCTAGATCACCATATCTAGGTCAAGACATCGAAAGAATGCGACAACAACTTACTGCGGCGACGTCTGGTTCATACGGATCCTCAGCACTTGGGTTGTTCACCTTCTCTTGAATGATGGCGAGTACTACACGATATCTTGTTCGTACCGGAAGGGTTCCGACGAAATCAACGGGCTTACCAGTCGACAGTGAGATGGATGGTTTCCACTAGTCAGATCACATGCCAGATGGAACAGACCGGATCAGCCATCCTCCCAGGACGACGCCGTTATACAAATCCAAGGACATCCGTGGACTCACCTCGTCTCTGAGAATAGGAACACAAATACTGCCTTCTTCATTGATTCCGGGATGGTAGATCTTGGTCTGGAACACAACCTGTCGAGCGGCGTTGGATACGTAACACAACGAAAAGGGATCGAGTAAGGCGGGAAACGTTTTGGGGGAAAAGGTATCACATAGATTGTGATGTGTGTGAACATGTGGCTTACATTTGGTGCCTTGAAAGGAAAGTTGGAAGGCAGCTCGACCTTGAAGCGAAATGTTCCACCCTTGTATGGACTATCAGACTTGGGGCAATACTGTTGGTCAAAGGAACGTGTGGGGATGGAAAGTGCTGACCGCGCCTTTGACGGTGCAGTTCCAGAGAAAAAGATTGTTCTCTTCCGGTTCCACCGATATTCCCTATACAAGTGGGTTGATTGATTGATGAACGGCGTAATCGCACGACCATCGGAGCAGTACGTACATCAATCGGCTTGTCGATGATGTCTTTCAATTCCTAACACGCGGTGAGCTACATAATCCATGCAAGCGGAGGCACACAGCACTTTTTGAATGCGCCTACAAATCGTGTCAATTCAATTCATCTCTGAGAAACTGAACTCACCGCAGGGCAGTCATCACGGAAGCGGTTCAAGATTACTCCCAGTAGAAAGCCTACCCATAGCAAAGTGACAGATCACGTGTAGTCACAGTGTCACATCCTCTAGTCTACACTTCCATGCCGCCTCTGTCCGAGTCGTCGCGACCGTCGACGCCAGGCGTACAAAACAGCCATCCCACAAAGAAACGCAAAGTCGCGCCACCACCTCCAGAACCATCACCAGCACCGTCCGACACAAACCCAAACCCCGCAGCCAACGTCGTCCTCCCCGCCCGCCATGACCTCTTCTCGCGTCCGCGTCTCACCATCTCCCGCTTTCCTACCTTCCCAGACACCCCCAACGTCACCCATCACGTCACAGAACAGCTCGCCATGAACAGGATCGGCTTTCGCTACATCCCAGCCGGCGTCGCACCTCCCGGCTCCGTCTTGCCCTGTCGCACCATCGAGAGCGCGCCCCCCTCCTTTCGCGTCAGCTGGGAGGATCGCAGCTCCTTCGTCAAAGTCTCCCCAGACGGACTTGGGCTCCTCGGCGAGCGCGGCTTCCGCAGCGCTCGATGCAACGCCCCGGTCAGAGATGGCGCATGGTACATGGAGGTGCGTATAGAGTGCGGCGGCGGAGACCGCCCACTAGACCCCTCAGATACCAACATGCGCGAGGGCAGCCATGTCCGCCTCGGTTGGGCGCGACGCGAGGCACCCCTCAACGGACCCGCCGGGCTCGATGGTTACTCGTACGGATTTAGGGACAAGACCGGCGAAAAGGTGACACTGTCGCGTCTACGTCCATATGGTCGGGGCTTCCGCACAGGAGACGTCATCGGCATGTACATCTTCTTGCCCCCGGGACGGAAGCCTGATCCTGCGGACCCCCATGATTCCGCGCATTTGAAACGGGAACGCATCGCTATCGAGTTCAAAGGTCAAGAGTACTTTGAGAGCCTCGAATACCCTCAGAACAAGGAGATGATAAAACTCATGGAATTTTCCAACAAGGCATCCGCTATGGTTTCGTTACCTTCGGCGCCTCCCAACAAGAAAACGTCGGGTGCCAAAAGTTTACCAGAACGCAAGGCACCAGGAACGGAAACGCCGGTTTTACGACCTCTTCCTGAAATCAAAGGATCGCATATTGCTTTCTTTGTAAACGGAGAATGTCAAGGAATTGCCTTTTGTGATATGTACGATTATCTCCCATTACCATCGACACCCGCATCACGAAAAAGGGACAAGGAGAGCTCAAGGAAGCGTGCCAAAGAAGGCGCTCCACGAGAGCACAAGGAAAATCCTTTTGATGATGGGACGCTCGGGTATTATCCGTTCATATCATTATTCAATTATGCGCGGGTCAGGATGAATCCCGGCCCTCATTTCGAGTTCCCGCCACCTCCCGATATCGAGGGCTTCCTCCGGAGTTCATCAGGAGAAGACGTAAAGCCGTCGACACAGCAGACTTGGCGACCAATGTGCGAGCGTTACCCCGAGTTCATGAAAGAGCAATGGGATCTTGATGAACGGGAAGAAGAAGCAGCCAAAGTCGAGGCAGCGTCGAGAGCGGAGAGGGAAAAGTTAGAGGCGGAAAAGAAGTCCCAGAAAGAAATGCGGAGGCAACAAAACGCAGCCAAGAAACGCGCGCGAGAAGCAGAGCTGCGCCAAGCGTCTGTTCATACCGCTTCTCCTCTTCGTGAGACATCCATCGTGCAAGACGAGCCTGGGGCCGCATCCGCGTCCTCCCTCGTCGTTCCTGCGTTGATGGTTCCAGATGATATTGACCAAGCGCATTCGCCTGCACCCACTGCTGCATCTAGCGTTGACTACCCCCACATGTTGGAGACGGAAAGTGGGTATAATTCTGAGGCATTGGAAGGAGTTGGGGATGAACAGGAGGGGGAGATGGAGACGGAAGAAGAACTCAATATACCTGTCATGGATGTTGATCTGAACGAGTCGCTATGAATCTCATAAATTCGGCGTAGGGAGTACATGATAGAACACTGGAGCTACAAGAACACATCATGCTCCTGCCACCCACTGCGGGGGAGGAATTCGGACTGGATACCTGCAACATCGTTGAAACATTGCTGCAATCGATGGGCGGAGACGTACCCAACACTCTCACCTAACCCCTTCCCTCTCTCCACCCGAATGTCGAACACCATTTCTCCCGAGCTCGGATCCCACCAAACAGCACACCAGTTTCGTTTCCCCATGATAAATTTGTTCTTCGTGCGTGGCGTACCGTCAGGATCATGCGTAAAAAGTGGCACCTACAAAGGAAGAAAGGTAAACAATGAGGAAACATACAGCGATAACCTTTCAACCATAATCTCGTCCGTTTCAGCATGATGAAGCGTCTTGTGCACCTTGTTAGCCAACGTGGAAACCATGGCAATGACGCCAATAGGGGGACTATCAACAAGTCAAGCACTTGCGAACAAGCAAAGGCGGAGACGCACGGCGTGTTGACAATGGCACTCGTCACGACATTGACCATGTACCGGTAGTCTACAGCAGGCGGGATATCCGGGGTTTTATTCTTCTTCCCGTTTTGTCGAGAGAGGGTCTTCAAGACACTGACTGCGGCACAATGCACGTCCCCAGACAGGAATGTGATGCGAAGACGTTTCATCCTTGAAACGCCCTGAAGCTGCTTGATAAACCAATTGCGTTCTTCCTGAAATTTTAGTAGCCGTCGTCCATCAGTTTCAGCGGATAAAATGTCCATTCATCCAAACCTTGTGCGTTCTGGCCGTCCAGTGGTCATTCTCAACAAAGTCAGCATGATCAGAGCAATTGTTCATGCCATCATGACTGCATACCAAGTCGTCAAGTAGCTCTGCTTCTCCATTGAACTGGTTAACGAATCCACTCAAGGCATGACCGCTACGTCCAATTGCTGTGAGAGGGTTCATCTTTGAGTCCATCGCAGTTTCCAAGAACACCATGCGTGGGTAGGCGATCGGAATGCCTGAAAGAGATGAATCAGTAAAGTGTACGATCTCCAATGCCAGATTGATGTACCGAGCTGTATGACCAAATGTTCCACATGAGGAGGCATCTGGCCGATGGCTTCCATCACTCTCCTGTACTCCTCCTCGCTACAGACTCTGTCCTTCTTCCTTTCTGCTCTTGATCCTAGTCAACAAGGGCAGGGTAGACGAAAGGTCGGGACTTACCGGCAATCCAGCATCAGAATACGTACAGTCGGTCCCATATAGGCAAGGAATGAGTGTGACGGCAAACCAACATATGGCCCCTGAGCACCGAGGATCAATGATTTAAAAGGATGGGCGCCGCGGCGATCATCCAATCCATCAACATACGCTAACGTAGTTTGTCAGCTAGCCAAACTCTAATGACTGGAATAATGGGCCGCACGGTTTATGAAGCATTGGAATAACAGGTAGAAAAAATACGCGCGGGAACCGAGCCTAGGGAGGAGGTGATTATATGCAAAGACTTTCAACAGAAGACGCACGCAAGGAACACCGGCGAGTTCTGTAGGTCGTCTGGATCTGGGTACCATATAAGCATAATGGTCCGACAATGACAACAAACAGCTCACAGCTCCCAAATCCATCGATCTTGATGAAAACCATGAGAAGGAGATTCCGGAGTAAGAAACAGACCTACTATGTCTGGTAAGAGATGATTTAGTGACAATGTACGAAATGAACAATCAAGGGGTCCTTACCGTGATCATCTAGAGCTCGACGATCAATAATCCAAGACAATTGCACGTAAAGTTGATCGCTCACCACACATATTAAGCATCGGTCTGATGCAGAAATAGGTTACCTGGAAGAGTGGATCGAGAGAGCACTCACATGGAACTATTGGCTCTGGCAAACGCGCCGTTCCTGAAACAGGCGCAATAGTGGTGGAAGAAGAAACGATCCATAGACGCCGACATTTCAGGGGATACAGGATACGTCGACTTCGTTGATACATTGGATTGATGAACCCAGTCTTGCATTTCTGGTTCTCTGGTCAATCTTTCGCAGAATGTCAATATTGCTTTTACGCAGGCGAGCCATGGCTTACGAGTCGCAATAGAGTTGGTCGCCTCCGCCAACTAATACGTGGAATGGCGCCTTGGCGTGTTCCCGAAGTAAGTCGAACCACATCGGATCATAACCGCTCTTATATCCTGGACCTTTGAAATCTTCTTGGTTGACGCCGGCACTAAACCCATTGCACTTGAGACAAAATTCGAAAACCACGGACCAATAATGAGAATATTTGATAAAGATTGGACTAGTCTACCACGCACAGAATAGGTGGCCCAGCGCATGTTTTGATTCATGGCTGGGACATAGAAAGAAAGCTGTATGCCGTTGTTGATACTATATTTGATGCACAGTTCAGTGTTCCCCAATTGTATCTGTATTGGGAACCTCCAGAAAGTGAACGTTCTGGATAGGAATATTCAGCCACATATATGGACAGGCAGCGAATGCTTACCCCCCATGGCCTACATAGACATACAGCTCCTGTCCAGTGACGCGTTGTGTTTGATCGTGTATTGCACCAATTTTGGAGTTATAATCGCCTGATATCTGAAAAGCCGATAGTGGAGACATCGCCGTGGAGTGCGGATCAGCCGGGTGAGGGCCAAGGTCAAAAGAAAACCCAGCATTCTGACCGTCTCGTGGCTGTTCCCGTTCTTCGGGATCCCACTGATAGGTTAAGATTGGATGTGGTTCATAGGAAGATCCCGAATCAGCAGCTGCCAACACCAATGACCAAGGAATAACATGAGCAGATCGCAGTGGGATATTCATGACAAGGACGTACTGACGATCAACGCAGCACCGTGCCAGAGGCCATTTTCGTCCACGGTGTCATAGCGCAGTAAAGGGCCTGCCATGAGCTGAAGGTGTGGGTCCATGCGCGGTGCCCTTTGGATCCGGGAACGTTCAGCAGGGGGCAGCTGTGCCAAGTAAGTGGAATTGGTCCGTGCATCTGACGTGGAGGTCTCTGAAGGGGAACCGAGCGTTGTCCTCGAGTCGATGGATGGTCTGGAACGCCTTGGTGGGAGTGGGGGAGGGATACCCGCCACGAATGACGGAGGACCACCAGTCAAACTGCCATCTGGGAGGGGCCCTACCTCCTCTACAGGAATGAACCTGCCATCTGACCCCCGAGTCTGACTCTGCAATCGATAGTAGTATTCATCCTGTACGATCGAATTAGACGCTACTCGCGCTCATGAAGGGACACTTACTTTCTGTGCTTTCCTATGAGCACGCCAGCCAGTACTGTCCATGTTGGTCCGTTGAGAAGGTCAAAGTCGCACCCGAGCAGTGCAAGAGGCGATGAGTCGGAAGTAATTCGGATCACTAAGGCAGCTATGCCTCTTTGTACCAACCAGATCTAAATGTTTTTTTTCATTTTTCCATAATTTTACCATCGACGTAGAAGATGCCAATCTATTTGAACTAATTCTCTTCGGTGAGTTGAGACAGGACCTCCAGTTCAATATGGGCATGACCGTGAACATCGACCCAGATCACTGCTTAACCAACGTGTTCCACAACACTCGTAACCAATTTTCCGCCCTGGATCACCGACTTGAGCATCTCAGGTAATGCTTGTTCCTGGAAAATACCATCTTCCTCTCCCTCAACCGGCAAGCTGACGTTGATAGCGCTACATTTGGCCGTCGTGATCTCGACATCTAGGCACGCGCTGGAAAGGTAAATTTGCCCTGAATCGGTCGAGTCTACTTGGATAGTTGGTGCTCTCCCCGTGATCTGGATCTGGAACGACGGAGACTTGGTGATCGAAACGGAAGAGATCACAGATTCGACGAGAACAGATGTTTTGGTACAGTTGACTGGTGCAGGGGAGGCACTCAGCTCGGAGATCAACTAATCCACGCATCACTTACTCAACGTGACAGCGTTCACCTTGCCCTTGATGATGACAGTGGTATTCTTACACCCGAAAAGATTAACGGTTTGACTGATCTCGACGTCCGTCACTTCCAGGCCTGGCTGGTCCTCTTGATATTCCTGTCCATCGCATAAGTGGTAGAAATGAATTGTGGGTGCCACCACTAGACTCACAATCAGCCATTTGTTACCCTCGAGTGCGAACTTGGATGGTTTCCTTCCCATCAGTGCAGCAGGCTTTGCGGGTTTTGTTGGCTTCTTGGCTACTAAAGAATCTCCATGAACAGTGTCTAGCTGTGAACCAGCAGGCACGAACCTCCAGAACCACTGCTCGATGGAACGATGCTACCTGCGCGCAGAGCTGGATTCTTGTGGGTCATTTCGCTCTTATCGACTTTCCTTAAGCCCTTGGTTACTTCCTCGCCACGATTGAGTTCGGCGAACACAGCGGCAACGCCCCCCGCTGCCGGTGCGGGTGCAGGTGTTGCACCAGATATTGACGGAGGTGGCGGGGGCGGTGGCGGTGGCGGTGGAGAGGCTTCTGCAAACTCGGGAGCTTTGAATTCTGAAACACGAACACCCTTATCGTCGACAGTATTCAAAGTCATGATAGACGTGAAATGTGCACGACGTACGCTCGAATTCCAAACTAGGCCGGTTGGGTGATTCTCTTGAACGTAGCGTGTCATCTCATCCATGACGGCAATGAAGGCGCGGACCCATTCAGCATGGCGGGCATCTCTGAATTCACGAATAAGCTGTCCTCTGAGATACGGGGAGATCGTACGCACTTGTCTTTGAATTCTTTGAGAATCCTGTTTGAATAATACGTGGCCGAATCCTTGATATCTGTAATGGATTGTGCCGGCTTGGGTTCCTACAATGGAGGGCCACGTGTGACGCATATACGCAAGGACGACAGAGGACTTACAACGGTGACCCAACCGACGCACACTGCGCCCTCGGCAACAACGGTAAGATGGTTGAACCATTCTCTTTCCTTTCTCTTGGCTTCTTTGGCCCGAGTGACCGCTTCAATCGAAACTTGCAGTGGGTTCAACAACTCTCCGAAAGCCTGCTGGTCCGGCTTCTTACATGCTGCGGCCTTGAGCAACAGGTCACGCAATACTTGGAGCGCTTTCACGAATAGATCCACCTATCGGCGACATAGATAAAATATGATGCTTGTGCGTGCTGCATGAAAAGCGTACTTGATCGATCAAAACCTGCGCACCGAAAGCAGCAGTAAGCTCCACCAGCGGCTTGAGCCTGGCTTCGATCACGATCGCATCAAAAGCTTGGACGGTGGGAGGTATCGTTGACTGGACTGCTGATGCAGGCGCAGGTGGAGGGGTAGCTGCTGGCTGGGCATCAACGAAGCTCTTCACAGTGCTAGTGCTCTGTCTCCGAGTTTCTTGTGTGTCTTCCACGTCTTCGAACCGGGAAACGACTGCCTCCAGTCTACGCCAGCTGTATGGTTCCACCGTCAACGAGGCAAAGGACGTGCTTACCGTTTGATGATAGTCGCGAGGGTGTACAATGAGGGTTGCGTAGACATGGTGCTGATACGCGCTGTGGAGTGATGCAAGCTATTGGTAGCCCACCGCGCTACCGACGATTTCGGTACTATACTAACTACTACGCTTGTCAATCAACTAGTCCACCTCCAGTTCCGCTCTCAGCTTGGCCTTCTTCTTTGCCTTTTTACGTCGCTGACGTTCTCTTTCATTTTGCTTAGCACGCTGGAAATCTCCTTTCGAGAGACCCGGGTTGTATAATTTGTCCAGCTAATAGTATGAAGGCGAATCGCATCAGCACTTTTGTGGTATGATTATATTATGACACGCCTTTTCCAATAAACGTCGTCTAGCCAGCATTCGGTTGGTAGCAAGAGACCGGGTCTCCTGGCAAGCCACACGAAAGCCGGTTGGTCTATGAAGAAGCTGAACATTATTTTCCGTCTTGTTTATTGATTGTCCGCCAGGACCACTACCTGCGGGGAATCAGCACAGGACTCTGGAGACATAGTTGGCGGCAACAAGCCCACCTCGCACAAATGTCTCCTCCAAATCCTCTTCATGCAATTCCGGTATCTTTCGCTCTTTATAAACTTTCTTGAGTGCTGAAAAGTTGCGAGGTATCGATATGTTAGGCGGAGCAGCATTTCCTGTATGTCTTGCATGAGCCTCA
Organism: Phylloporus rhodoxanthus; assembly: GCA_038091195.1. NCBI lineage: Eukaryota > Fungi > Basidiomycota > Agaricomycetes > Boletales > Boletaceae > Phylloporus > Phylloporus rhodoxanthus. The sequence continues at coordinate 27,593 of JBBPNZ010000060.1, read as the reverse complement.
GAAACCAGTAATTTGATACTCGGGACGATTATTACATTGTTCCATCCTTCTCCATTTTACGTGCTTGACGACTGGACTCCACTGGTGGGGGATTATTGATAGTCGTGTTGTCTCCGATTTCTGTCTCTTCTGTGATCCGCAATCCTGCGAACGGTGTCAACGCGCCAGCTAAAGAGTCACTGAGGAGTACCCACTCCAAGCTGCTTCTCCGGAGGATGTTTCGACCTTTTTGGCTTGAACCACGTTCCTGCGCAATGTGGATGCCAGTTCCTTGGCTAGTTGTATTTTCTGTTCCACTTTACTCCCATCATTTCGTGCCATGCCATCCAGAGCTAACGGGCCTGCACGTATGTAGATTCGGAAGGCTGGAAACAAGTCAGAACGTAGAGCCGCGCCAAGCAAATAAACAACCTTGCTGTATTGGTGCATCACCTGGAGAAGCATTAGGCAAAAGTAAAGCAGGAAAACCGGCCAATTTACCTGCAAAAGTTGAAGCAGAGGCTCTGAGTAGGTCGCGGTAGGCTGAACGGGCAGCGGCTCTAAGACTCGGTAGGACTGACATGCCTTTTGGTGGAACGTGGACCAAGGAACACCCGCCTTTTCTTCCAGCCAATCGGGTTCTTCCGATGTTAATCTAAGATTGACCATTTGCGGTCGGCGCAAGACGCGTTCCTTTTTTGGACGCGTCGCGCGTCCGTTTAATTGCCCATAAACACACCGAATCTCTGCACCTCCCAAAAAACGAGCAGCGGATAAAAAATTACGATTTCAAAGCCTCCATTCAAACAGAGGCAGATATGTGGGACTCCCGACAAACTTTCAGCATTATTTATAGCGTTTCGCATGCGACTACCGCACAACTTTCGTATTGTGTTGATTCATCATTTTCGACCGCGTTTTTCGTTCTTTTTGGGGTATAACATCCCGTTCAAGGTCTAATATGACCGTCGTACACTCCCAGGAGGTCCACTGTCGCGTACAGAGCAATAAGCAGACGCGTTATCCATATCTCAAATAAGGACTCACGTGACTTCTGCGAATTGAGTTTGTTGACTGCTCAACGCGCCCTCGGAGTTTCAACACATTTCTCTCTTAAACCACTACTATCTCGCGCAAGACTTTTTTGCTAGCCCCTTATCCAAGCAGACACCCAACCTCTAGCAGGACTAGCAAGAACACTCATCGACTCCTTTTCAAATATCTCAAGATGTCCACGAAGAAATCATCATCCGCCGCAAAGACCACCAAGAAGGCAGCCGCCCGACCTGCCCCTAGTCATCCGAGCTGGATTGAGATGATCAAAGTTAGTTTATCTCCTTGCTACTCGTCATACAATCTCTTTGGTACGAGATCGCCGCTTGTCATCACATATGGCACTTGACTCCTGAATAAGGTGGGGCGCAGGGGTCATCTCGTCCCCACGTCCCCCACGGTGTGCGGCTGACTCGTAGCGATGAATCAAGACACTGACGTGCTTTCTACTTGCTTGTATTGGTGTTCCAATGATGATTTTACCTCCTAACCTTGCTTGACCCAAATAGGAGTGTATCGCCGCTGAAGACTCGCGTCAAGGGGTGTCTCGTCCCCACATCAAGAAGTGCGCTCTTCAAACAAACACTTGTGTGATCCGCCTGCTGAGTGATGCTTCAGATTCGTTGAGGAGCAATACAATCTCCAGATCGGTAATGCACAAAACACTCAATTGGCTAGGGCCATTGCCTCGGGTGCCGAGAAGGGTATCTTTGTGCTACCCAAAGGTAACAATCCCCAGGTACATGTGTATATATACTAATGCAGCTGATCGTAGGCCCCGCGGGGAAGGTCAAACTCCCCCCTAAGAACGCCAGACCCGCAGATACGTCCGCAACAAAGGAGGTCCGTGCACTTGTCTGGCACGTGACACCACCCGACTTACTCCATCCCTTTAGAACAAACCTACTAAAGTTGCTGCACCAAAACCTGTGGCCAAAGCGCGGCCTGTCAAGGCTGCCACGACAAGGGCTGTTGCTGCCAAGTCCACTGCCGTTAAGAGAGCAACTACGAAAGCAAAGACTGTTGCCACTGCTAGGGCTGCAGCTTCAAGGAAGGTAGTGGAAAAGAAGCCTGAACCCAAAACCTCGAGGGCGGCCACTGCGGCCAAGGCTGCTGCTAGCAGAGCCCCGAAGAAGGTTCTCGCTGGGAAGAAGGTTGCACCCACCAAGAAGACAACCACTCCCTCGAAGCGAGGGGCAGCCAAGAAGGTTAGTATTCACTGTCTATTCCACAGATCGACCCAATACGTATTGGATAGGCTGTCACTGGCACAACTACTCCTGCCAAGGCCAAGGCTGCCGCTACCAAGAGGGCACCTACGAGCAAGAAAGCTCCCGCCAGTAAGAAGGCTCCGTCAAAGAAGTCGGCGAGGGCCTCGACGTGAATCTGGGGAACAGTGAAGGTAGGTTGCTGCATTGATGAGATGCAACGCGGGCTTGGCTGATGCGTCGTTGAAGAGTCTCATCCGATGTTTGTCTGGTCGATCTCCTAGTCTTACCTGTCCAGGTTTACACATTCAGTGTTGTACGCCCGTGCCTCGATATGCTCGTCCTCGTCTCTGTCCCGTGTTTATTATTTCATTCGGTATCTGCCTGTACTATTCTTTTATTATTATACAGCGAAATGTGCCATTGATATACAAGACTGCTGTATTGCTAGGGAACGGTCGGCTAATTGAATAACGTTACTAGTTGAGTTGCCGATCATCCTCTTAAGTGCCACCAAGTGTGGCCCAGGGTAGCATGTCAACCCAACGCCACCACGACAACTCGTCCCGTGCTGCCTACCCCGTCTTTCTCTCACTCCACGAAACACTCTGGCTGCAGACTAGATGGGTCTTCTGCGCCCTGTTCGACGCATTCAGATGGGACGTTGTCGTCCGGACAGCATCAAGGTACAACCCTTCTCTCGTCTACCTCGACCAACCCACATCTTTCGTGCAGTGACGCTGAGATACGCTCCAACATCTTCAAATCTCTTCTGCTCAACTCGCTCTCGCTGACCTCAATCTACGCCTTTGACCTGGTACTCCAACCACTCGTCCACGGTCACCCGAACTGGCTGCACCGCAACGTGGGCTGGTTCTACCGAGTCCTATGGCTGTTTCCCGTCGTCGGCGCCTCCTTCTATCTCAACGTCAGCACCACGTTCCTCCGTGATGTAGCCGCTGACGTCCCACGCAGAATGCATGGTGCAACACGATCGCCAAGCGCACGTTTCTGTTACAGCATGGGAATCGCACACCGCAACAGCAACTGGTGACCTACACCGGAATGCTGACCATGCTCGCCACGTCGGCCTACCGCGCGGTCATGGTGCTCACGTTCATGATCGTGTCGTTTGCGCTCGGCGCGGTTCCGTATGGCGGTCCGTTGATAAGCTTTGCGTTCATGTGCTGGATCGATGCGTGAGTGGCCTTTTTGCGTCTCCGTCGGACTGTCACCATTGCTCGTTGCAGGTATTACTGTTTCGAGTGCGTGACCGCCATTGGACAAGGTTGACTGGTTGACGCGTTTTGCAGGTTCGTCTGGATTGCCCGTGGCCTCTCTCTTTCGAGTAGGGTGCGATATCTCGAAGAACGCTGGCCCTACTTTTTCGCATTCGGACTCCCTTCTGCGGCTATCTGCACATGGGGAGGTGGCCTCGCAAGTGCTGCCCTGTTTGCGTTGCTGTTCCCTGCGGTACGTCGCACGTTCATGGTTACGTTGGGACAGAGGCTCAAGTCGCCCAGTATGTGATCATGGCTATGCATGCGCGGCCCGTTCCCCAAGATCCGTTCAACCCACTGTCCTTTGATAAGAATGATGTCGTGCGCTATCCCTCGCCATTTCTCCCGATTCGGCTCCCGATATTTGCTGCGGTGATTTGGCTCAACGACTTGATCGTTCGGATCCTCAGCGTCGGCGGAGGTCGAAATGAACCTCGTCACAAGAGACTACCGAGCAACTCATCTGAGAGAGTGGAAGAAGGCACAGGGATCGAGCGCCATCGAATTCCGCCTAGCACAAGGAAGCCTCAGCAGGTCCGCGCACCGGTACGACCAGTTGAGAGGAAGGCTACTCAGAGATCAGACCGACGGAAACGGGATTAGTGCATCGATCATCGTATCATCTCACGTTATATATCTTGGTCTAGTGAATCACCAGTTATACCATTGTTTGCTAATGATTTGTTACGAGTGCTGTGAGTGTACGGGCTTCAGCCAAATCCTGCCCATTCAATGGAATAGTATGTGACAGCTTTCTTGTCTTGGTCCCATTCGCAAAATAAGTGCGCCTTTTTGGTACCGGTCCCTAGCCGGCCGTGAGCAACGATCTCCATTGGTCGGAGAGGGGCTGTAGGAGACTCGATGACGGATGCGACAAAATGAGAGTGATAGCGTAGCGGATCCCCTAACGATCAAGGTCAGAATAGTTTTCGATCAGAGAGAGGGGACTTGCCAGGATATACCAAGTATTCACCACCGAATTTGATACCGCTTCCCATGAAATAACCTTGTTCCCATAAATCTTGAAAGACGGCGCAGCGGGCGCGTTGGAGAGATGTTTCTGGATAATCCCAGATACCTGCGTCGCGCGCGGCGGCGAGGGTCGTGTACGAATGGGCGGCTGGAGCGTACCACTCGAACGTGGACGATCCGGGGACGTGCACCGTATAAGGTGTGCTCGATGGAGGCGCGAGTTCGGGGGGTGGGACACCATCGACTTGGAGACGGGTCCTTTTAGCCTCGCGTTCCTTGCGCTTCTGAACGGCCTGCTCGGACATGGCGCGATCTAGGTGGAGGGCTTCGTGTTCTTCTGCCAGGGCGAGCTGCGCTTCGACGCTGCGGCGGCGCTCGGCGCCCCACCTGGCGAGATCGGCTGGGCTCGGGTTGTGGTGCGCGTTCTGGTCGTCGACGAGGACGGCAAGGCCTATGGAAAGCGCGTTGAGCAGGATCGCTATGCTAGCGGTGGACTAGGTACCCTTGTCGACGAGGAGGACGACCTCCTCTGGCATGAGCAGCAGCGGGACGCCCAGGAACACGTTTTGCTGTGATAAATGTGGAAGGGTTCCGGTCAGGATGCCGCATATGCGATGCTGTGAACGGAGGATGGTGATATCTGGTGGAGCTTGTAAAAAGAGGAAGACGAGACTTGCTTTGGCTTACCGTGGACGTCCCACACGTATGCTTTCTTGTTTGACACGCGCAGCGATATTGGGGTCATTGGTTGAGAAACACAATTTTGGTAAACTACTAGTACATGGCGCTGGCTGCGACGCAAGATGTCATCTTACTTTTCGGAGACTCGCTCACCCAAGGATCATGGGAGGTGTCTGGATTGGCGCAACGGCTGGCGTGTAAGTTCGATCACTGATCTATCGGTCGATCGAACACTTAAACCACGTCTAGCTGCCTATGTCCGCAAGTTGGATGTGATCAACCGCGGTCTCAGTGGATATCAAACCGACTGGGCCATTCCAGTCTTTGAGCAGGTAATTTGCAGACAATAGGCGTGAATGTGTTGTGATGCCATTGTTCCACAGATACTCGTGAAACGGGAGGAACAGGGTAACGCACCAAAGGTGCAGTTGCTGACCATCTGGTTCGGTGCCAACGATGCAGCACCACCCCCAAGTCCGCAACACGTTCCCCTAGATCGCTTCAAAGCAAACCTGGTCCATCTCGTTAATATGGTGGCATCGGCGACATCGCCGTACTATTCGCCCGACACACGGATTATTTTGATCACCCCACCGCCAGTGAACAGTCACCAGCGGACCACACGCATTTTCGCGGAGACACAGGCGTACGCGGAGGCTGTGAAAGAAGTTGGGGCACAGGTGGATGTTCCTGTGGCGGATGTATGGACAGAGATCTGGGACGCTGCAGGGCACGATGAACGGTCCTGCTGCCGGTTCTTGCATGACGGCCTGCACCTGAATGCAGCGGGATATGAGGTGAAGCACGCGCGTGTGCATGACAGCGGGCGACACTGAACAGCGTCATAGATCATCTCCGACGCGATCTTGAAGATTATCGCGGAAAAATACCCCGAGATGCATCACGAGAAATTGCAGACCGTGTTCACCCCGTGCGTCGACTTTCCATCGTAAATACGGTCGCTAATGACTCTGTAGGTGGTCCGAGGTGAGCGTGGACTCGGGACGTGTAGCATAGTACGGAATGGTAGATATGTCAGATATACTACTACCACGTGACAAGTTGAAGTTGGAATGGACCCACAATAGGCATAGCCAAGTTTACCCTTTTCGATCCTGTTGAAGTGAGACTTCCACCACGATTCGTTGGCAAATATTGTTGACCTTTTTCAATACCCAGGCGCGGCCTCCTCCGCCAATTCGTTCATTACGACAAGGTAAATAATGACTCTTCTGCTTTCAATATAAGCGAGGCCTATTTCACTCGCTTGGGCGGACAATAACTTTTCGTCCTCTCTTCCACAAGTCCACTCTCTCTCAGTCACTCATCACACTCTCCGACAGCCCTTTCTTGGTCACCATCAAAGCCCTGTTCCGGTGGGTATTTATTCTGGTCCTCTTTCCCTCCATTCCCCGTCACTTCCCGCCTTTATTCTTCTCCCGTGTAAAACCTCTCATCATGCCGCGTTTTCCAGATCGCTATTCGACCAAGAGGTGCAAGAGAGAAAACGAATACTCCTCGGCTCCTCTAGCCATGAACTTCTTCTCGAACATCTCGTCTCAGTATCTCAGCGCACCTCTTGCGCCAATTCGAAAACGTACTCCAAATCTCAAGCCCCGTGATGAACTTGACGATTTTCTCTCTTCGGACCTCGAACTTTCCTTCGCCTCCACCGTGTCCCTCAATTCACCTCCCCGCGACTACGTCAATATCTCCCAAGACGATGCAATGGATATTTCTCCCATGATCTCACGCAAAGAACCCGTGCGGTTTAGCAAACCTTCGAGCCGACCCCGCGCTTATACCAGTGGTCCGCGCATGTTTGGTCAAGACTTGAGCAATAATACCGCTTCCAACGACTCGCCATCAGCTCCTGGTCTGAAGAACACTCATTGGTTCTCCCCCAAACCATTAGAACGCACACAGTCGGAAGAGAATTTATTTGCCCCTGTAGGTTTTCATTCATTCTGACTTGGTGGAACTCTCGACTTATCCATTTCTTCAGCCCATTGAAACAACCTTTGACGACGCAATGGATGTGGACCCTGCTTCCGATCAGGACCTCTTGAGCTCCCCTCCATTGTCAGCTGCCCCGACAATTACTGGACTTGACACATTTCAAAGCACAACGCCCACCGCACCATTGAAGTCGTCTAGCCCTGGCGCTGGTAAGCCAAGGAAGAGACGCTCTTTGTCGCCCGAAAGTGTCAGCCGTGCTGAGCAAGATGCTCCGTCCTCGCCCCCTCCTTCGTCGCCGTCCGAGCATAAACTCGAGCGCATGGGAAACGCGCCTTTGTTGTCTCACTTTAGTAAGCCTGGCTTGCAAGGCATCGGTCTTCCTTCAAACGTCAGCAAACGCCCTCGGCGCCCTATCTTCTCTGCCATGGTACATCCTGCCGACGGTGGTGCCCGTTCAGCATATCCTGTAATGGAGCCAGATGAGACGCCTTCCAACAGTCCTGCTACCTCTCGTCGCGTTGTTTCTGCAATGCTCCCCCCCAACGGTCCCGACATGTCCGATGATTTTGATGGTCCAGACCTGTCTTCACCTGCTCAAGCGTACATCAAGCGTCACCAGACCAAGACCCTCCGCCGTCGTGATGGTACAGAAGACTTTAGACCTCTCACAGGTGCTAGCCCCGTAGTCAATAAGGCTGTTTCGGAAAGCCCCTCGGCAAAATTCATGCTTGCAGGATTCGGCGATAACGAGTCCCTAGGAAAGCTTCTCCCGTGTCATCGCGTCCGTGAGGATGGTTTGATGAGAATTTCTCCAAAGACTGTGAGTCGTTGATTTTTTTTCAAGGGTACGCAATGCTTAACGATGGCATTGTAGCTGGATGCCCTACTAGACGGCGCATACTCTCAAATCGCCGACTTTTACGTTATTGACTGCCGCTTCGATTACGAATACAATGGTGGTCATATCCCAGGCGCCCTCAACATCAACACTGCGGCTGGAGTGGAGGATTTCCTTCTCTCTCAGAATAGGCCTACATCATGTGTTAGTGGTGATTCCTCAAGGAAAACGATTCTGGTATTCCACTGCGAGTTCAGTGCTAAAAGAGCACCGACGATGTAAGATGTTTTCTCTGCTTCTATTGCACCGTACTGACACGTGCAATAGTGCCAAGCATTTGCGCTCCAAAGATCGTGCCATGAACAACCATATATACCCAAAGATCCACTACCCAGAGGTATATATCCTAGAAGGCGGATACTGTGCTTACTATAAGCACTCTGCAAGCCGCTGCCAGCCCATGAGTTACGTGAAAATGGACGACCCAAATCATGCAGTCTCTCGTCGCGAGGACCTGGATCAATTCCGCAAGGCCAAGCTTGGCCGCACAAAGTCCTACGCTTACGGCGATTCGTCCAAAGCCAGTAGTATGTCCCAACAGCAACAACAGCAACCCCAATCCAAACGCAACACGGCTCCGGGTGCTTCTCAGTTGTTCGCCGCCGCAAACGCCGCTCGTACTCGTCGCAACGCACTCTCTACTCTGACGGAGATTGGCAACCTCTCTATGACTGATGACGAAGAGACCGACATTGGCGATAGCCCGTGCCCACCCCCTACCAAGGGCGTTTCGTCAAAAGTGAAGAGACTGGCTAGGGTGGGACGCGCCGAAACTTTTGATGCTTCTCGCATGGCAGCCTACTAATCTTGAGCTCTCGACACCTACAACATGGATTGTTCCGTCTTTCTTGCTTTCAATTTCTTTTGTTGAACGTCCATTGCTGGTCACGCAAGCTATCGATCGCCACGTTATTCATCGGAGTTGTTCGACCGTTCTCGTCAATCGCTACGCCCTCTCGGTTCGCCAGTTTTTCTTGAACGGCACGATTCCTCTACACGTTTCGTCATGCCACAACGCCATCGATCCACATCTACGCGCAAGTCTCTTTACGCAATCCATCTCCAATTATTCGAATGCCAACTTGCATTATCCATTTCTATCTGAAATCATCTTTCACGACTATAGCCCATCGATCGACCGCATTCCACGCTCCATTTGTCTGACTAGCTCGCAATTTAAAAGGTCTGCCACCGTGAACCTGCCATCTGTTACCTACATTTGCGCATCGGGACGGTTCCATTCGCCCACCATATTTTACCCAAGGTTTCCGCGATATATACATGTCTTTTTTTTCATATTTAAGGGCGTATATTGAGACGGCTGACAGATATTTATGTCCATCTACGCCAAATTTCCTCCTCCCCTGTTGATTAATATTCTCTTGTGCACATACATCGGACTCTTCTTGATCATTGGATCCTCTTCTTTTTGGAACGGTTGCAAGACCGCTAGTGCGTTACGGTGTGATCGCTCGGCGCATTCCCTGTTTGTTGTCTTAATTTACACGAATGGATTGTGATGACCTACAATATTTTTCCCTTGCTGGTGGTATTGGTTTCGCTCCGTATTGTTCAACTCTCGAGTGTCCGGTTGACAATAGCCTTCGTAGAGAAACATTCAACATTATCGACAGCCAGACGACAAACTAAACACATCGGACACGAGAACGCTCACGACAAGGTAGCATCCAGGTCGTGTCGCACAAACAATGCCTCGGAAAAATATCTCGCCCGTACAGCTCTTCCACCAAAAAACCTTCCATCCATCTCTCTCACCGTCTTCCACGCTCCCGACGGTCCCGCAAACTGTACGAATATGCGCACGGCGTCCTCGGTGTTCGCAGGTGGCGGGTAACAGAGATGGACAATGACGCGCTCGACCGTGCCATTCTTTGAACATTCATCGCCTACAGCACTCAACATCAGTCCCCCGTGCGATAAATGGATCAAAACGCACCGATCTCGTCACGCAGATCGCCGTCATCCACGTCTTCAGGGTCCACTATATTCGTGAGTACAACCACCCGACTGGGATCTCCAAACCGCTCGCGGTCCTCGCGGGCTCTCGTATCTTCATTGTCATTGATGATCCTTCCCATCTTGGTACCGATCGTCGCCTTGCCCTGGGCTTTTCCATTCTTGGCCTGTTGTATTTGCTCCACCGTAAGTGCGTTGACTATGCCCGAACCGTCCGCGCCGAGACCATGACCCTCTTTATGGCCCCATTTAGCCATGAGACGAGCGGCGAAACCATGCGGATCAGGTCTGTGAATCGACGTGTTAACGTTGGACAACGACCTTAGGGATTGGAAAGCTCACCTTTTGGGTGCACTCTCTTCCTCAGACGGTGGGAGTGGAGCGAGAGAGTCGATCCCAGAGTCGGAGGTTGCACTCGCAGTAGCGGCTAGTGCACTCAATCTTGCAGCAATATTGGCAGCAGCCTTGACTTTGTCTTCAAATCTACTCGGGATTTGTCCGGGAGGGGGTGGGACATTGGCAGGTGGGGCAAATGGGTTGTATGCCAGACGCGGGGGAGACGGCGGTTCAGCGACACTAGGGGCAACTGGTAGAGGCTGCGATGGAATGAACGGAGGTGCGGTGGGTCGGAGACCCTGGCTCATGGCAAGCCGACGTTGGTAAGCTTCATCTCCCGTCTCTGCATAATCTCCCGGGGCTGCCGATGGCTCAGCCACTTCGTTTCCAAGGTCCATATCAAGATCATCATCGTCGACGAACTGCGACACCGGCGGAGTCGCGATTTCAGAGGGCTGGCCTCCGGTAGCCAAAGCCAGGCGTCGTTGGTACGCCTCCTCCCCAGACATATTTATGTCTACAGGAACCGGTGCAGGAGATGGCCCTCTTGGAGGGGCCGTACCTTGTGACATCGCCAGACGGCGCATATATGCATCCTCTCCCGACATATTACGATCCACAGCAACTGGGGGAGGATCAGTAGACCCAATGCCGCGTGGACGATCATCATCTGCGCGAGTCCACCTGTCAAACGTAGTGTTGTCATCGAATTTCCCTGGACGATTGTCATCAAAACGAAAGATGACAAGGAACGGTTGACAAACCAGACTTGCGAGGTCGTTCATCCTCGCTTCCCGAATCAGTTTGGTCACTTCCTCTGTCCTTGACGTCGCGAGCACGTTTTCTCCCTGCGGCTCGTTCCGCAGCTCGTTCGATGCGGTCACGTTGCTTCCAGAGCTTGTATTCGTTGTAGTCATTTGGTTTCAGAGTGTCATACTGTTCCATAGGATCCCAGACGGCAACAGGCTGCACATTTTTGTTCTAAAAATGACCAATTAGGTGTTAGGTGTGGTCCGTCTCGATTCTGCGCTCACCTTCCTCCCCTTCTTCCCACCGCCGCCAGGCCCCTTGCGTTTTTGATGGGCCTTGAAGCCGTTGACGTCTTCATCGAGGACCATCGAAGGGGGCTTCACTTTCTTACCCCAACCTTCCTTCTTTCGCCACCCGGTGTTGGGTTCCTCCTTGACTTCCGCTTGATCACTCGCAGGCGTGACCAGCTCAGGTGGCGCGAACACGACAGCAGTGGCGGAGACAGATGCATTTGAGCTCGTTGGGACGCCGAGTATCGGGGCAGGCGCCGGGGTCGCTGAGACCGGTAAGGTCATCGCGCCAGGGGGCAACCTCGCAGTGGCTTGCTTGACCTTTGCTTGTGTCCTGCGAACGGGGGCGAACGCGAGTGCGGCGGACCATCCTGGAAGCATGGACGGCGTTGGGCAGAATGAGGCAGCGTGAAAACGATCATGATTGCGACACGGTCAATATTTTGACTGTACATATCAAGGCGCGGGAGAGGAAGAGATACCGGCTGTGGGTTTTCCTGCCACCGACCCTGAACCAGATCCTACTGTAGTCGCAGCTCCTTCCTCGACGTTGGTGGTGGTTGCTTGCGCGTCGGGCGCCTGTGATGGAGCATCGAAAACTTGATTTTTTTCGGTGGATTGTGTCTGGACGGGTGCTGGCGGGGGAGGGGGAGGAGCAGAAGAGGAAGAAAAGCTGAGCGTCGCACCCGAGGAGAATTGAATTCCGCCATACAATCCTCCAGCTCTGCTCGACATGGTTTAACAGATCGTGCGAATTTCAGCTGCCCTTTTAAAGGGAAAATTTAAATATTTATTTAAATATTTATCCTCAATGGCTAATGTACTGGAAGACAAAGGAAACCTCGGGGTAATCGATCTCTGCGCGAAGAAGGTCGTCGTGGTTACTTCTTAGCTCAGATTTTGTAAAATGATTCCAACTAGAGATGTCAGTCAGCTTCTTTGGCTAGTCGTTGGTCCAAGACACCTACGTGCTCGCGTCACCATATAGCAAGGCGCTACTCTTGACCGCCTGCTTCCCATTCTTACATCGCTTGCATTTAAACGTGTCGTGCGTATCACAAATCGTGTTCTCGTTGAACGTGAAGAGTTGTCGGAGGGACTCGAGCGAGAAATGTCTCTCCGCATCCTCTTTCTCATCTACCACAGCGGAGGACAGTGCCTGCTTGGAAGCTTGTCGTTGAAAGATCTTCTCTTCGATAGTTCCTGTTGAAATGAAACGGTAGACGAAACCTGCGCGCAGGTCAATCACAAGGTTGCGAGACGATGTTAACGCTTAGCATACACTCTTTCTTCTGCCCATCACGCCATACACGAGCGAGAGCTTGTTGATCAGCGGCTGGATTCCAATCTGATGCCCGGTCATCTTCATCGGTTGCTTGACACGCGAAGAAGAGCGCACATACCAGGATCAAACAAAATCAATCGGTTTGCTCCAATGAGATTGATGCCGCATCCACCAGCTTTCGAGCTGAGCAGGAAGATGAATTCCTTCCCGTTGGGGTCATTAAATTGGTCGACGAGCTTTTGACGCTTCGTGATCGTCATGGTTCCATCCAAGCGAAAAAATCCATACCTTGCCCGCCATGTGAACAAAATTCAACAGGGAAGTAATTTGACGCGACGCACTTTTTACTTCTACACAGCTTCTCAAAGAGGTCGAGTGTCTGGGTATAATTACTGATGAGCACGATCTTGTCATTCGTGGTCGTTTTGATTTGGTGCAGGAACCTGTAAAAATGGTCAATCACTTCAGTGAGAATCAAAGGAACAGACAGTTACCTCTCCAAGACGACGAACTTGCCTCCCCAATCACACCTCACGGCCCTGTCCTGGTTCCTCCCACCCCTACTACTTCCACTGTTTCCACTTCCTGAAGCTCCTACGAACCCCTCGGGAATGAGTGCCTCTGAGCCTCTGAGATCATCTGGCAAGTTGAGAAGTTCAGGATGATTGCACAGTTTCTTCAAAATATTGATGGCTTTCAGGGGTTGTGATTCGGCACCACGTAGCAAGGCCCTGATTTCTGGTGATGAAATAAAGAGGCGATATAGGGATAATTGAAAGACGGATAGTTTGCAAAACACGACGTGTTCGTACTTGACGGGCACTGCAACCAAGTTTATACATCAGTGTGTGATTCGCCGGCTTCCGATTGCTTGGGTACATACAATACTTTGACAGCAGGTCGTTGGTACGACGGATGATGAATTTCGTAACGAGCCCACCGAGCTCTTTGAGCTTCCTCTCGGATTGAGCTTGTACCTCGGCTGATGAACTTGCATCGCGACCTCGAATAATAGCGTTCTCAAAGTTTTTTCTAAACTCATCACGCGTTCCAAGGAAATCGGGGTTGGCAAAATTGAGAAGCGAAAAGTACTCTGAGAGATCATTCTAAAGCCAAGACGAATATTAGCATTCAAGGATAGGACGGGTATATGCGCCAAAAAGGGATACCTGGATGGGTGTACCCGTTAATATGACACGCCGTTTGACATTGAGTGCATTCAGCGACTGGAACGTGAGAGAATCTGCACCAATGGAAGACGATGATACAAGGTAAGCAGCAACTCTCTCGACAGACGCGTCAAGGTAAGCAAGGGGCACAGACCAGAATTCTTGAGTCTGTGTCCTTCGTCGCAGAGAAGCAAACCGATATTACAGCTGGCAAGATGAGCCGATAACGTCCGAAGGGTTTCGTACGACACTATCATCACTATATTGTGGTCTTAGCGGCGAATGCATCGAGGGACATGGACTAACCTGGTTGTGTAACGTTGCAACCTCTGGCTTCTACCCACCGCCCAACTTTTGCCAGCAGCTCGGCTTTTCCACCCTTGCCGTCCACCGCCAATGCAGAGATTGCGTCCTTTCCCAACCACTTTACTTGATATACAATTGGTGATACTGCTAGATCAATGCAAAACAGACGACATGCCTAGTTCATTGGCCCAGTTCTTGACTAAACTGGACGGACATGCTATGATGCACTTCTCGATAGTGGGCTTTCCAGCGTGTGGAGACTGTTTGACCAAAGTCCAGAGAAGAGCGATGCACTGAAGGGTTTTTCCAAGACCCATCTCGTCAGCCATGATGCAACCGTATTGATTGTCGACCATCATTCCTGTGGTGCATTTATACAAAAACTACAAAGCAACATGAGTGCCAGCAAGGGATAAACCATGTATAGTTACCTTGACACCCTCGATTTGATGTGGACGAAGAACTTTGGAAAGGCGAGGATCAATGACAACAGGTACCTTTGGAATGGCCTCCTTGTCTTTGCCTTCGCCCAAGAGGGCGCGCAGACTCTTATGGGGATTGTACATGCCGGCCGTCTTTTCCTGCGCCTCTTTGATTGCGCGTTCCTTGGCTTCTTCCTTTTCCCTCGCCTTCTTTTCCTCGTCCGTCTCTCGATCATCTATGGTTGGATCATACAGCACAATCGCATGGTCCTCCATTGGGTCGTGCAATGGCCTGGGAATAATCTTTGCCTGGGGTCGTATACCCAGAGATGCACCAGTAGGGACCAGAGTCACGATGTCGCCGCTCTTGTTCGTCATGGTTGGCATCGAAAACCTGCGCACCGTCATCTCAAAGGGCTTTGGCTTGTACACAGGGAATGTCTTGATCGCAGCCTTGAGTTCTTCCTCGTTGAAAGTGCCATCGTTGTCCTTTTTCTTCTTCTTCTTTCGCTCACTGTCCGAGTCGGATTCGTTCTCGTCCCCCTGAGCTTCCTTGTATGAGACGCGCTTGCGTTTACGGGCTGGCTGAACGCGTTCTGTGGAGACTGTGGGTGGCTTGAATGGTTTGTAGACGCGAGTGCTCTCTTGTAGACGATCAACGACGCGCCCGTCTGCCGTCGTCGGTGTCCGCCTGAGCATGATGGGCTGAGAAGACGCGTCTAGTTAGCACGTGATCGCTCGTGTTCTTTGTTGTTCTGAGTACTGATGGACCTTCGTATGTGGCAGCCCTCGCCCTCGCCAGAGGAAACGTGGAGCGATGCATCAGGCGCAAATGAAGACGGTGAATGGCCGGTCAAAGCTGTTGTCGGCGAAGAGGTACGCCTCGATGGCACCTCAAGGTATAGTATGTTGTGCCACCCACAGTATCCGCCATCTCAGCTTGGATTCACAGATATGAAGTACGTCCTAATGCATTATCATTCTCTCACCCATCTGGCTCACATCAGTGCTCCACGATGTAGGTGAGATGGGGTAACTGGCACCGTCGGGATGGCTCAAACACCACTTGGGAAACGGAAAGGTTCGAGAGGGTCGAGCTCTTAAGGAAATGGAATAGAACACAAAAACGTCTACGCTCCACTCGTGCAGAAGACGATGACATGAGAGTCCCTTGGCCAGACGATGCCATTCACAAGCGTCTCACTGATCACCGCCAGCAGGCGTACGAGGAAAAGTTGGAGAGGAAGCGCCGCGCAGGTCCGACATCGACCGTCGATTGGGATGCAGAGATAGAAACTGCCTACGGAAGGTTGCAAGAACCGGAGAGAGGAGAGATAAACTCGAAACTTAGGGTTCGGCGGGCTCCAGCATCCACTGCGGGACCTTCCACGAGTGTATCTGCTAATCCGCCATCCTCACGTCGAAGCAAAAGATCATCGCCGATATCGATTGCTTCCTTACGCGATCAGTCTATTTCCTCTGGACCTTTGCCTGTTGGCCGTGGTCGCCCAGGGATCAATAGCACACCGAGCACCTCTCCCGGATCAGCCCTTGTGACTCCCTCAATACCTACGCGCAAAGGAAAGATGCCATTGACCCCAAGTTCAGTAGGGTCCTCCAAGGATGTCGAAACCCCTCGCAGTAGGCTTCCATATGTCATCGTGTCTCAGCCAACATTGTGAGTACACCCCCTCGCGCACGTGACGTTTTACCCGATTATTGTGTACTAGGCGAGGGCGTATCTCATCAGCGTGGAATAAAGCGGCGAGAGAAGCCATGGCTGCGACAGTCCGCATATCTCCCGACATTTCTGACGATAACTTGGCACCGAAGCTGCGCAAATTTAAATACATAGAGAGGGGATATGATTTCCGGTATGTTTGCCTTTTATCTGAGTGGTGCATTCTCATCCCTTTTTCAGCGACCAGGATCTGGAAGACACATTCAATGTATCACGTGGTGTCTTTACAAAGTGCGATTGTAACACCTGTTCGGACGATTCAAGTTGCTCCTGCCGGAATTTGTCCGAAACTTATGACCTAGGGGGCGAAACAAACTTTTCTGCCTACTCCAAGGTATTCTGGCCTCGTGTTCCTTGGCGTTCTGCTGAGAGTGGCGCAGGGTCTGTTCACATTCGAAGTTCCTCGAGGCGTCGATGTCATTGAATGTAACAAGGTTTGGGTTAATGCATCCGTGCATCCTAATTCTGAACGGTTGGCAGTACTGTGAGTGTGGTCGACATTGCGGAAATCGTGTTGCCCAACGTCCCCGCGACATCGGTATTGAAATCTTTGACACGAACCGATATGGGTGGGGCGTGCGTGCTCTGAATGACATTCCCCAGGGCAAGGTTCTTGGCACATACACAGGGTAATATTACATTTCAGTCTGCTAAACCAAGGTCAATAATGACTCTTTGTTCTGACAGGATGCTGGTGTAAGTATTTTCGGCTATTTAAAGTTTGATCCGGACTGAGCGATATTAGTCGGAGGGAAGATGTCGATGAGTTGCCCGAGGAACATCACGGGTACTTGTTTGACCTCGATAGTACCGAGGTCAAAAACTCGGAGAATCTGGGGGGGAAATACACTGTAGATTCTTACGAATGTGGTAAGACCCTGACCCTGACTTGTGGCGAGGCTGACAGTCGTTGGAGGTAACTGGACGCGGTTTGTAAAGTAGGCAACCGATCTACTGTCGACTGCACCCTGCTAAACTACACGATAGCCATTCATGTAGTGCGAACATGCAAGTTTACTGCGTCGTTTATGACACGATCCCATATGTAAGCCCGTGCCCTTTTGGACAAGGTATTATTTGCTGACCCTTGGTCGCAGGTGAACATGCCATATGTTGCGTTCGTGGCATCCGATTATATTGAAGCAGGCACTGAGCTTACGCTCGACTATAATCCGCACGCGGAAAATGACAGGAAGGGGAAACGGCGAGCGAGCGGGGTGATGTGCGGATGTGAATCGGAATTTTGTCGAGGATGGGTGTACAAGTAATTGATCTATATCAAAAAAAAGGTCCGGTGCACAGAGCTCGGAACTAAAATTGGCCGCACTCCGGGCCCCACTCGGTACCACTGCCTGTCCACAACAGCCAACACTGCGATAATGTTCCTCGTCGGGTCTTTCAGCGAGGCCCTAGGTTATACGTCAATTTGTTTCTGGCTGGGCGCACAACTTCCGTGAGTCACCGCGCCGTAAGACTGGGCGACGGCGTAACCTGACATCCTCGCGCGCATCTGTCAGACAGATGGTTGAAAATGTAAAGCAGCAGTCATGTGAAAGTCTCGCCCTTCCCTTTCTGTTCAACTGGATGCTTGGTGCGCCATAATCGCGCCATTTCATGCAGAGAATTGACTCATTCGCAGGGGATGCCTCCAACTTGATTGGGTGCATTCTAACACACCAGCTGCCGTTCCAGGTGCGCCCAGATCTTCCTTGAAATGTCCCCATTGATGATCCGAATAGACGTATCTTGCGATTTATTTTTGCGTCGTAGACTGCTGTCTGCTGTACCAGTACTTTTACTATAGCGGCGGTCTAAGGCCGCCCTCCGTTGCCTACCCGTACACACGGTCCCGTGCTGCATCTTCCGCTGGGCGATTATCTGTTGATGCATCGCATTACCGGACTATATCCGCTACAGCTGGCAACATAGCAGCCGCAGCCGCGCTTGCCGCCCATTCCGACCCCCACCGTCCAAAGAAACTCGGACGCCAACATTCCTTTGACGACCACTCCGTCACCCCACATCCATCCGAAGAGCCTGTGGACGAAGTCAACGACGCTGTGCTCTCTGCGCTTTCAGATAGCTTTTATTCCGAGAGTGGACAGAGAAAGAGGGTGTCGTGGAGCCAGGAAAGGCCCGAACGCCCCCCTGGTGGCTCTGTGAGACGGCATGTGTCGCCTGTAGTGCCCAAGATACTCCGTCCCTCTGTGTCTGCAACTGCGCTGCTTGCGAGAGGGAGACCGTTGCGGCGTGAAGCAGACGAAGAGGATCTACCCGAGGAACAGGAGGACGAGACAGAGGGGAGGAATGCGTCCAAAGCTAGTCGAAGGAGTCTTGGCATGGTTATGCTTGGCGTTGGCATGCTCTTTGGTGTTGGGAGATATGTGGAGAACACGCGAGCAGTGGTCGGGACGGTGGGCGCGGTACTCGTATCAAGCGATCTTTCGACAGTGACTGGATTTCCCGCTATGGACAACCTGCCACATCATCATACCGATTCCCCGCCTTTTTCTGTCAGCGTGGAGCTACCTGCACTTTCGAATGACGTTTTGTTCAACCAGCTTCATGATGACGCGTCCAACCATCGCATCATAGGACGTATATTTGCGTGGTTATGTACCACTCTCTATCTCACGTCACGGCTACCGCAGATATGGAAGAACGTGAGTGCTTCAAAGTCTTTTGATGTGATGCTCACGGTATCTCTAGTATGTCAGGAAGTCGGTCGAGGTACAACAAGTCATTCATCAGTTATGACCGATGTTGATCCATATCACGATAGGGCCTTTCGATGTATCTTTTTGTCTTTGCATTTCTCGGCAACTTCTTCTATGTGTTATCAATCATCACGTCTCGTGAAGCCTTTCTCCCACCACCTGCATCAACCGAATTCTACCGCGAGAGTCTTCCGTGCGTACTTCCCATCTCCCATTGACTATATCCTCACTTTGTGGTAGGTATCTGCTTGGCAGCGGTGGTACCTTTGTTTTCGATATCACGATCGTGGGGCAATCATTCATCTACAAGGGCAAGCATCCCCGGAGGAGCTATATTCGGAGTCGAGGAGATTCACTCGTACGTAGTGCGGCGTTTGCGGAAGAGACAGCTGGGCTGCTGCGGGGAGATGTGCTCGCGGCGACACGCGCTCGTGGGGGCAGCGTTTCTGCGCTACGGAGTTGAGGCGGGCAGATAGTGGACTCGATAGAACTTGCGTTATACCGATCGACAAGATAATGATGTACTTCATACAGAGCACGTGCCGCGTTTCCGGTAGTTGGAGCCCCTCCACGACTTGTTTCATCTCGAGACTATGTCCACCGTGTCCAGCAAAGGGAGACAATCTGGCGACGGAACCGACACCGCGGGCAACCTGGTTCTCGCTGAACCCCACCCCACCCAGCTTGTATGGACTGTGTACTTTGCTTTTGTCGTCCAATTGATCATCACCGACGTTGCAGCGTAACCTCGTCTTCAACTACCTATGCCACAATTGTTATCTCAAGGCTGCAGAGGCATTTGCAAAGGACAGTACTATCGGATATCTCGACAAGGACGGGAACAACATCCTTGATCGAACCGCCACGCGAGATGAGCCAGGCTCCCAGGAATTGTCGGTGGAGCTGAGCGGCGATGCAGTCAGGAATATCGTCCTGCGACAGCGTACGTCGTCTGAAACGATCCTCCGCGCAACCACTCACATTCACAAAGGCATCCAATTCGAGATCCTCTCAGGAAACGTACAGGAGGCGACTGACCTCCTGAACCGATACTTTCCCCAAGTGCTCGCAGAAGACGATGGTGACGACGAGATGGAGACGGACGAGAACGTGAATCCGTCGCGGTTCGAGTATATCGCGGAAACGGTGGACCCGATCCATCTCTCTCTCAACCTCCGTATTCTGGCATTCATCGAGGCGTGCCGCACCGTCCCACTCGTGTACACGCCACCAATGCAGGGCC
The DNA here is from genome assembly GCA_038091195.1 of Phylloporus rhodoxanthus. Classification (NCBI taxonomy): domain Eukaryota; kingdom Fungi; phylum Basidiomycota; class Agaricomycetes; order Boletales; family Boletaceae; genus Phylloporus; species Phylloporus rhodoxanthus. The sequence continues at coordinate 7,327 of JBBPNZ010000060.1, read as the reverse complement.
CAACCTCTTTTGATGCGGACGTGACGATGGACCTGGCGTCGCCCGTAAGACGCGACCCAAAGGACGAAGAGACCCACCAATTCGAACTGCTGATTCGCGTGCAAAAGCTGTACGCGACCGTCAACGCCCTTAAAAAGTTGGACGACCGCACCATCTATCTCAAGGAGCTCTCCAACGTCGGAGGGCTACTTGCATACACTGTGCCAGAAAACAGTCCGATGGCGAAATATCTACACCAAGAGAGACGCGATCGCGTAGCGGAGCAAATCAACAGCGCCATACTCTGTTGGTTTATTTTGTGCGTGTTGACCACTTGAATGACGGCCGCATTTTTGTAGATCGCGCCAAGATGCCGTCGGTGTCGCACTTGGAACTCGCCGTTCGATATACGCATTGTCTGTGGGCCATGTTACACGAGATGCGGGTCAAAGTTCCTGCTGCTCACCGCTTGAATGGGCTTTCTTTTCCTGTCGCCACCAGTGCGCAGGGTACTGGTGAGTCCGAGAAAGAGCCTTCGCACGAAGTGCGTGTCGTCTGCGCTGTGATTGGAATGTCATCCTGATGCATGACTATTGACAGGCTCGACCTTTTGACTTGCAACTCTTGTTGGACACCAAGTCGTGATGTTATGCCACTTACTTTTCTGGCACGCTCACCTGCCCACAATTATATTGATCCTTGTCCCATTACCTCGCCATCCATACTAGCATTGCCCAAGTCGTACACATTCGTATAGGGATATAGTGTTACATTATTCATCTTGTAGAACTTGCAAACAGCTAATATCATGCCTTTCCATCTCTATCGGATGATTTTGACGTCTTCCCATCGGCCTCTGTTCAGCTCGAGCAAGAACTTGGGAGTGATGGGACAGCCCCTCATTCCAAGCACCTCCAAGCTCCGCAACCTGCTCCATTCCACGTCCTCAAGCCCGGAAGACTCCAACCACGCATCAAAAGACACGTCCAGGAGCACGACGAGCGGACAGACACTCGGCAACCTCGCCAGCGGAACCCGATGCGGCACATTGATCAACGCGAGGTGCGTGATGGTCGGCGGGAACGCGCGCAGCGCAGCGCCGCTTAGCGGGCCCGACACCACGGCGAGCACGCGCAGCGCGGGGGGCTCCTCCCGCACGGCGTCCCACGTCTCGGCGGCGCGGTCGGTCGCGAGGGCGCGCGCGCGCAGGGCGGCGGGTCCGACGACGAGGAGCTCCGTGTCGGGGGGGAGCGCGTCAAGCTCGGTCTGGGAGAGCGGTGCGTGGAGCGCGGCGTGGCGGGAGAGGACGCGGCGGAGGTGGGGCGGGATGAAGGGGGCGATGTCGGCGAGGTGGGGCGCTGTGCGGAGGAACTGGAGACAGAGCACGGTCAGCTGTGGGATGCGGCTGGGGTCGGGGTAGATTGGGCGAGAAGGGGCAGCGGAAAACAGGAGGGAGAGGGCGTGGGCTCGCCATGCGAGGGTGTTGGTAGCGACATCGTTCTTTGGGTCAGTGGACAAAGGAGATCGCCAGCTCCTGGGGGGGCTGGGACCGGGGATCCATGTAGGACTAGTTTCTGGAGGTTGTGTGGGGTTGATGAGGTCGAGCGGTAATGTAGGTGCATAAGACGAGAACGAGCTGGTGGACGCGGGCTTGCCCTGCACGTTCCGCGCATGTCGAAAGTGTTCACCTCTGTGAATGAAATACTCAGCGTAGTTAAATAGTCAAGGAGGACCAAACCTGAGATTTCGCAATAAGTCATTCACATCTTGAGGAGGGGCCATGCAGAACAGAAATGAAGAATTCATACTCGTTTTTCAAGGTGGATACATGCCAGGCATACCCTCATAACTACATGGCGCAAATGCCCAATGCCCACCCCCCTACAACGCAAATCACGACCGCACTGCACGCTCAGTTCATTTGTCGGATAAGCTTGTTGATGTTGGACTCCCGGTTACCGAAATCACCACCCTGCACAAAGTGCTTGAACTTCCGTGTCCTCCACCCGCCGTTGGGGTTCGACAGCTTGAAAGGCCAAAGGAAGTTGGACGCCTGCCACAGAACCAGATGAAAAAGGAACTAATGTCAGCAACCAATACACTAACCTGCTTAAAGTTTGGTCCAGCAGTGGCGATTTCGTGGACAAGGTCCTCAATGCACAGGATATCATATTTGCCAAGCTTCTGCTCGATGATAGCATTATTGGTAAGGGGAATGCGTTGCTTGTCAACCTTTCCGTAACCACGCTTGTAGATCAGTTCTCGGACCGACTTGAGATTAGGCTCGCTAACACTTTTCATCAGCAAAGTAACTCCGTGGCATGAAAACAGAACCAACCCATAGGCGACATAGGGTTCCACTAATCGTAACATTTGTTGGGTTGCCTTAGTCACCTTGACAAACACACCATTGTTGATTTGAAGGAGTCGAAATAGTTGAAGAATCTTGCGGGGTTTGGGTGCGATTCCATTGATACCACGGATACGGATGACAAAGTAAACTTTGGCTTCGGCGGGAACGTAAAAGTCGCCAGATGCGCGTGCAGCCCTCTTCAGCCGGATCTCCTCCTTCTCCTTTGCGAGGTACTCCTTCACGTATGACTCGGCCCGCTTGAAGATGACCTTGCGTTTTGCGAGTGCTGCCTGTGTAGAATATTAGGTTGACGACAAAAAGTGAATGAAGACGGTAAAGTCAGTCCCGAAAGATGGTTAATTTGAGGCAGCATCGTAGAGTAAACCACTAGCCGCAACTTATTGAATAAAATACATCATAAAAGAAGGCAAAAAACAATTTCCAAGAAAAATGGCCCACCTTCCGTGCAGCGGCAGCAGCAGCGAGCCGCTCTTCCACAGCCTTTTGGTTCTGCTTTCGTTTTTTGAGAAGGGTCTCTGGAACTTCGATGTCCTGCGATGGGGTCAGATTGCGTCAGTTGCGATGATCGGTTCACTGACCGTGACCGAGGGGACACTTGACTTAGGTTCAGTCTCATGCATCTGTTGAAAGGTTTGGGTACTCACGTTGTTGAGGGAGCCATGAGGTTGACGGTTACTTGGTAGTCGTGCTCAACCACGAATGTGGCGGAGAACAACTATACAGTTATTAGCTCATCATTATCCACGGTCGTGCATTTGAAATATTCCTTTTTGGATTCATGAGGTCCCCGCACCCGCTCCACTTTTGCTCACCCCTGGATTATCGATGCACAGCAACTGTGGGAGTACGCCCTGATTAACGCCCATAGCTTGTGGTGTACTTGCACTCGGCATAATAAATAGCCATTATGGTGTTGTAGCTTGTTCCTCATTGCCTCATTTTCCTTCCCTATGGCTCTCAGAGGCTGGGCGTCTATCGCATTCCTTACTGCTGGACTGCTTTCCGTGGGTCCCAAATGGACTCTTGCTCAAACCTCGTCTGTTGTTTGTCTGTCCTCGTTCGATTGGGTTGGTCGCCCTGCCCCTGGACGAGATATTTCACTCAAAGTGTCCGATAACTAGATGTTCAACACCCTGCAGCAGTCTCCCTGTACTGTTTCAGCGTATCTGCAGGCCGCGTGCAATAATGGCCGTACGTTTCTTTGCTACCATGTCAAGTCTCCTTCAGAGCTGTTTAGCCAGAATTCACCTACAACCCCCTCCCGGACGGATACCATTATATCGGCCCCCTTGCTGACCAAAATAATCAATGTCAATGTAGCACTGTCACGTACAATATTGTAAGTGCATGCGGGCTTTGCCAGAACCACACAATTATCAGGTACTCCTCCGCGAGCGGTTATTTGCTCTTTCTCATCTTTCCCTATCAGTTGGGACGCATGGAACTACAATTGCAGTACTGTCTTTCCGGGAATGTATGTTATCACGCATTGACTATTTCTAATGGCATTTACCATGCAAACAGTGTACCTCCAGGCGTCCCAGGTACTACAGCGGTGCCACAATGGGCGTTTCAAAACGTGACTGTAAGTGTATTGGCCAACCTGCTGGAACGATGCCGAGTGCCGCTTTCCAGTCAAGCAATCTCTTCAATGTAACGCTTGCTCAGGCTGTTGGTGGTAAGTTTCTATGTTGTTACCTCCGCATATCGCAAGTGCTCATCAAATAATCCAGATGCTCCCGAGTCGACTTTGATCCACTCCCAAGGCACTGGTTCAGCTTCCCCGACCTCAACTAGTGCTTTTGTTACCACGTCAAACGGCGCTTACATAACTATTACCCCTACTACGCCATCACCTAGCACATTCTCGAATAGTAGCACAAATACCGGGGCCATTGCGGGGGGTGTAGTCGGAGGTGTGGTTGGTGTTGCACTGATCGCTGGTGCTGCCATCTTTTTTTTCCGGAAGAAGCGACGCTCTCAAATGCCACCATCTGGGCAATATACTGCTACCACGATGTCACCCTCTTCTGCCGGTTTCACGGACACCGTTTCTTTCAATAATCAAGTGACACAGCCCAGGCTCTATGTAAGACAGACTTTTTACACAAGACTTGGGTTCCTGACTGTTTTTCAGAATCCGAACGATCCTAGTACATTCCCTCTTCCTGGCCAGTACAACGGTGTACCACAGGTCTAATAGGGAGAGTATGGTATCTGGACACCGAGCGTTCATGCGACCTCCCCGTTCTACTCGGCACGAGGTAGTGGCGCTAGATCGCAAAGGATCTTACATGCGGGATTTATTGAATGTATATAACGATACTGCTTTGTAATTGCTGTAGTATTTGCATGGGAACATGAACCTTTCCACACTGGGGCTACTTTGCACGCCAAGATTGCTGGTTTATTAGTCCATCATTTTGGAGACCGTTACGGGTAAAGGCAACAGTGCGGTGATTACCGGCTGATCGGGTCTTTAGGGCACGGGGCGGGAGGCCTTGTGGAAGACATAATAATTCGATGGAGTACGGGTTACTATGCCCCAGAAAAAGGTCAACCTACTGTACGTGTCCGCAGGGTGTACACTGGCGTGGACATGGCACGCAGGTGACTTATTACCAATCAGGAAATATAGTGGAGGCGAAAGGTGTAGTGGAGTCGCGAGTGAGCACACATGTGATGGGGCGTGGCTATAGCGCAAATAAGCGAACTGCAGGTGGCGTTAGCACCATACTAGCTTGATGGTGCAGGAAGGGTTACCCATACATACCAGACGGGGATAGCTGTGTGAGTTGGTTCAGCGCGAGCGCTCGTTAGCAGAAGAAAGCGTGAACTGATCATCCAGGACCCCAGGTCACTTACTAGCGTTTACCTTGAAGCGCATCATAGTATCATACTGTATCGTTTCAAGTTCTTGCTTCTGGCACTTCCCAGGCCGCTGGCAATGGCACGTCTACTTGAAAATTTGCCGTGTTTCCTTTTTTGGATCTTGACGCGTCCTCTGCGACTCGTATCTCGTTCACAGTTTTGTCTTAGCATTTGCAAAGTCTGACCTTTTCATTCTTCTACCTCGACTATCTAGGTAACGGGCTCGCGCTCGCTGTGCAACGTCGAATGTCAGTGACTCACGCCGATTACACCATGACGTGATACCGTCAGGGATGTCGCGTACTAAATACTTCTTATAAAATGGCTATTTGGATATCGTAAGTTTGTTTTTTTCCTTCTTTTCCTCTCAATGGCACCACGTAGAGGCTGGTTGTCCCTCGCAGTCCTCACTGCTGGACTGCTTTCCGTGGGTCCCATAGGGACTCTTGCTCAGACCTCGCCTGTTGTTTGTCTGTCCAATTTCAGCTGGGTAAGTCGTGCCCTCTCGGTAGGTTCTTTCACTCAAAGGCGTTTGATCAGATGGACAATAGCAAGAACCAAAATCCCTGTGTTGTCGCAGCGTATCTGCAGGGCGCGTGTAATGGTGGCCGTACGTTTCTTTGCTCTTGTGTCAATAACTCTCCCAACTGTTTGACCAGAATTCAATGTTGATGCTCTCCCGAACGGAACCCACTATACTGGTCCCCATGCTGACCAACAAAACGAGTGTCAGTGTAGTTCTGTCACGTACAACACCGTGAGCGCTTGTGGGCTCTGCCAGAACCACACAATTGTTAGGTATGCCTCCGTTAAAATTATTCGCCTTTTCTCATTTGTTCTTTGTCAGTTGGAGCGCATGGGACTCCAATTGCTCCACTGTCTATCCAGGAGTGTATGTTGCCATGTATCGGCTAGTTCTCACTGAGTTTACCGTTCCAACAGTTTCCCTCCGGGCATTCCTGCTGGTACTGTGGTGCCACAGTGGGCGTTTCAAGATGTAACTGTGAGTGTGCTAGCCAACAGACATCCACTGGAGCCTTTCTCACTGTTCCTTTCCAGTCGAGCGATCTCTTCAATGTAACCCTTGCTCAGTCTGTTGGTGGTAAATTTTCTCGTGAGCGCTACGTATGGCATGTATTCACCAGATAACTCAGATAATCCCGAGTCCACCGCGACCAACGCCCAGTCCACTGGTACAGCTGGTGCAACATCGACCGCTGATTCAGCATCTCTTACGCCCGCGCCATCAGCTTTTAGCGCATCCTCGGGTAGTAAGACAAATGCTGGGGCTATTGCAGGAGGTGTCGTGGGAGGTGTGATTGGTGTTGCATTGATCGCTGGGGCTGCCATCTTTTTCTTCCGGAGGAAGCGACACTCTCAGATTTTATTACCGGACCAATCTGGTGGCGCGCTGTCACCCTCCTCTGGTTTCACTGACAACATTCCTTTCAATACTCAAATGACGCAACCTAGGCTCTACGTAAGAAAGACTTTGGCAGAGAGATTTTTGTTTCTGACTACCTTTTAGGATCCGTCCGATCCTAGCACGTTTCCCACTTCTCCTGAAACTGCTACGACCGGATTGTCAAGTGGCCAGGGCGCTACTGATTATTCTTCCTACTCCGGACAGCCCGTACAGTCTGGTGGGCACTACAATGGGATGCCGGAAATCTAAGCAGACCATTTGGACGAATGTACACGGTGTTCTAATCGTCATGAGCCAATACGGGGGTTACTAGTTTCCATTATGGTGTGGGCCTTTTCCATACAGACATGTTTATGAAACCTCGCTCATATGATATAACCACTCCGGGGTCCGTAATCTCGTCAAGAATCTACCTATAATAATTTGTTTATAGTACTAACATGTCTGAAGTTGGTTCGGGTTATACCGCATTGCGTTTCACCCGGCACCCATTGCTGGCCAACCAACGCCAGCTCTAACGCCGATGAAACACAGAATAATCCACTCTCAGAGCCTTGAAGTGTTTATTATGGGATCAAGTTTTTACAACTCGACATGAAAGGGGAATTCGTTGAGATAGAGTACATTCAACATTGATCTATGACTTTTTTTCGAGATGCCACACATTGTCGGTACAC